>KK503097.1:0-12132 GCA_000688735.1 Glossina austeni | reverse complement strand
ACCAAATAAAAATTTTAATTTCTTATCCGATGTCCAAACGCACCTTAAGTTTTATTTTAAGTCACGCCCACCACACTTTTTGGAGAGGGGGGGTTGAACTTTTGAAGGAACGATGGCAAAAAGTCATCGCAAACGACGGTGATTACATAAACGATTAAAAAATAAAAATGTCATTTCAAAAAAACATTTTGTTTATGAATGCAAAATAATTGATTAGTTATGGGTCCCCCTACTATTTTTAAGCAATATCAAGATGCAGGAAAAAACTAAAAAGAATATTACTCGTCGGTAAATAATTTTGTAAATGTAACGCATGAACATGTCTTGAATTCAATGCTGTTATTATATTATTATACTACTTAAACTACGTTTTCATATTATATTGTATTATATTGGTTTATGTATACTTATATTAAATTATATTATATTTATTTAGATTATATATTTCTATTAAATTATATCATATATATTTATATTTATATTGTCTTGAATTTATTGTAAATAATAACCTGTGCAAGATTTTAATTATTATTGTTATTATATTGCTGTATTATTGGTGTATTATTTTTGTAAAAAAAACGTTGCGCGCGGTTTTAAATATTATTACTGTTACATATATATATTATTATAAATATTAATACAATTTTAAAGTACGTTTATCAGTGGCGTAGGCCTACAGCGGATGCCAGCTATTTAAAACAATTGGCAACGCACGGGATGGAGACAAGCACCGGCATACGTGGTTGTTTTGTTAATAACAAATAATGCATAATGATTGCGTTTTAGAGATATTAGAATGTATGGATGGTGATTTCTACAATGAACTGGAGGTAACTGTGTTGTTGCAGGGTGCAAGAGAATGCTTATTATCAGCCACTGATGGGGAGGTAACTATGATTTTAACAGTTGATAAATTTTGTGCAATTAACTTTGACTTGATTTTACTCTAGCATGAGGCTATTAAAAATCTTTTGGAACGTAATGGTGTGATCGTTACGGTACCTTGTAAAATACTACCTACATAGGAAAAACAAATAAAAACATTATAGTCAGGTAAGGCCGATCATAAAATGCTCTGCACCTCTTATTCTCCCATTTTTTTGATAACTTAGCAAAAATTGTACGTTTTGTCTTTGTAGAGAGCGTAGCGCTCATGGAAGATCTTACGCAGGAGACCGTCCAAGCACATGAACTGAAGATGGAAGGTGGGGTTTAGAAAAATCAATTTTTTGTGAAAGAACTAATTATTTGTCATAAATTACCAAAAGCTAGACTACTTTAACAAGTTTGGGTCTAACTTTAACAAAAAATGTGCATTTGTTCTTTTTCTCCTTCACTTCATGACAAAAGTTTTACGGGTTGACTTGGTGCTACCATATTTTGAAGGCATCTCTATTCTCAACAAATGGTATTTTTAGATGCGTTGGAGAATTGTTTCTACAAAATCCATACTAAGTTCTAAGAAGGAATGCAATATAAACCATTTTCAATAAGAACATTTACGCTATGATGCATTAATTCACAACAGCGGGAAAGACACATTACACCAAAATCTACTCTTCAAGCAATACGACATTTAGCAAACGCCAGCTGAAAAATTCTTTCTGACGTGTCTTTTCTGCGTTAGTGTAAAAAAACGAATAATAAGAAAAAAAAAGAAAAGAATTTATTTAAAATCAACTAAAATAAAAAACATTAATTGGTATAAATCTTTAGTGAATTCATTTTTGTATAAAAAATTATTCTTTTATTTACAATTTTGTAAACTCCTTGTAACGGTATTTTCTGGGGCAGGGTAGATCTCAGTCACTCCAGAGTCCGTTCCAAGACAATTTATTATTGATTAGACCTTTGGGTTGTTCGTACTTTAGTTTAATTCTTCTATTTATTCTATTTAATTTTGTGGGGGATTACAAATGGTTTTTCTTGTTTATTTTAGAGCGGTAGGCGGAAAAAAACCGACGTTTTTTTCCTTTTTTTCTTTTTCTTCGCACGCGCTTGTTCCGTTTTTTTTAATTCTGAATTCGCGGGTTGCTACAACGAGACGAATTGTTTCACAGTCCTTCAGGGATGGCGATTAAACTAAACAAGCTCACCCCCTATCCGTAGAGTCAGTAGTCCTTTTTGTCCTTCAGGGATGGCGATTAAGCTAAACCNCAGTAGTCCTTTTTGTCCTTCAGGGATGGCGATTAAGCTAAACCAGCACATCCCCTATCCGTAAAGTCAAACAAAAAAACCCTAATAGTCAAAGTCAGCTTGTCGTATAGTCGGTGCTTTACTTACCTCGGCGGCGGATATGACACAATAAAAGACTGAGCGTATTGCGACACGCTCTTTTATAGTGCTGGCCACCAAACTATCCCGTGCATTGCCAACATCGAAGAACATCGCATAAAACAAGAGTTCAATTAGCCGGTGGAACAAAAGCAGATGTGAATGGCGTCTTTTTATGTCCGCTACAAATAGCACAAGTTCTAGGTTCAAGGCCAAAATATACTCGACAATAATAGTTTGAGAACAAATTAACTGTGCTAAATTTGAACCACCTCGACCTATGTTTTGAACTCTATCACATATAAGAATAATAAGGTCCTTGTGCCAAAAATTTAAATTTGTTAAACGTAAACCAATGGTAACCGTTTAAGCCCTTTTGAAGTTACGTCGAACATTTTGAGTATTATATTGTAAAAACGAGACCGTGTTTTAAATAAAAACGGAACCCCAGCGAATTTACTCGTGGTAATAGGCGCTTGATCGTAGCGGGTATTAGCACAATAAAACATTTTTTCAAATTATATGAACCAGCCATGAAATCCTTAAGTCAATATGTGGCTATGAAATTTAAAACCAACACTCGGAACCTAGAATATTTCGAACAAGATAAGTCAACAACTGTAAATGAACAATACAAAACAAAAAATATATATAAATAAGTAAAACATATTCTATATATTTCTATATATTTCTTTGTTTTTTTAACTTTATTGATTTTGAAGATGTAAATTAAAAGATATATAAGTTAATAATTCATTACTATTATAATAAAATAAAAGTTTACGTTGACTTTTTTTGTTTATTCTAAAAACATATGTTTTTGTTTACAATTTCAAGCAAAGATCCTCAATTTTCTCGGTTTTATCACAAATGTTCTCAATTTTCTCGGTTTTTTTCACAGGGTTCTCAATTTTCTCGGTTTTAACATATACTATTGTTTACAATTTCAAGCAAAAAAAAAATAAAAACTGTAAAATAGAGAATAAGGTTAGTAAAATAGAGAATAAGGATAGTAAAATAGAGAATAAGGTTAGTAAAATAGAGAATAAGGCTAGTAAAATAGAGAATAAGGTTAGTAAAATAGAGAATCAGGCTAGCAAAATAGAGAATATTCTTATCTATCTATTCTTACATGTGCCAGCTTAAGTTCGATCATACTTTTCTGGTCGAACATGTTTGTTTTCCTTCATATGCTTATGTATAATATTTACATCTACCTGCTTTCTTATTGCTATACGCGCTTGCATTCCTATTCCTATCCTATTTTCTACTTATTCTAGGATTACCCGTTAGGTATATTTCTAGTTTATATATTTACAGTAGTTTATATTGCGGATGCCTGTTGCTTTGGAAACAGTTATGTAGCAGATGTATTTATAAAGTCTAATGGGCTAGCACTCTATTCAATGATTGAACATATTATTAAATATATGTTTATGTATATGTTTAAATATATGTTTATATATTAAATATATGTTTGTATGTATGTAATGATATGAATTATGATGTATGTATATACTGAAATATATAAAGTAATGCTTATCACTTGTGCGGGAGGAGGATGATTATAGTAAAACCTCTGTGACAACTCGGACGGACTCCATTTGTGCGGACGGACTTATTCTTATTTATTTATTTTGTTGTTATTTTTCTTTAGTAAGGAAGTAAAACGCTTCCTTACATCCTCTTTGAAAATATATATATTAAATAGTTTTTTGTCCAGATTTTGTGGTTCGGGATAACAGCTAAAACAACATCAGCCTGTCTTTCTATGGAAACAGAGTCTGATTCAATTATTCCCGGTGGAGATGTATTTGGAGAATTTTATGCGAATGCCGTTGAGAACAATAAGAGATCGAAAATGGCTGAGGTTGATCTATCTCCTAAAGGAGAAGCTAAAGCTGATGATCCAATGGTGCTCAGTTAATAAGCCTCCTGATCTGGGTGCCAAAGCCATTTCAAATCACGAATTAATGTCTATGACTGTATTTCGCAATGCAATTTCTCCGTTTTTGTTGGGAAAATGCTGAGAGCATGCGTATGAACATCAATTCCGATCTTTTCTTTTATGATTTTTCCAAATGTTTCAATATTAAAAGACCTAAAGACTCTTAATGCTAACAATTTCATTCAAAACAATGATTTTAGAAAGCATATATTCCGAGAGCTTTCACGGAAAGATTCGGAATTATTCCTAATGTCCCAATTGATTACGATGTAAACGAAATCATTAAAAATGTGGTAGCTGAGTCTGCTGTTAGGCTTCGAAAAAGGAATCCTGACAGCAAGAACGATTTTATTCCCACAATGAGTATTAAAATTGGTTTCAAAGGGAAACCACTCCTCAAGTCAATCAAGTTCAAATTTTGCAACCTCTCTGTGAACTACTTGGTAACCACCTTAAAGCGATGCTTTAAGATATGGGCTAGTTTCGAAGTTCTCTAGAGCCAAGGAGAGCAGATGTCTGAATTGCGGTAAGTCTCCCAAGTGATGGTAAATGGTAATAACCACCTTAAAGCGATGCTTTAAGATATGGGCTAGTTTCGAAGTTCTCTAGAGCCAAGGAGAGCAGATGTCTGAAGTGCGGTAAGTCTCCCAAGTGATGGTAAATGGTAATAAGATTCTAAGAAACAAAAAATGTAATGCGGTTGTTAAAAGGAAATCTGTTATTTCCCAACCGTCTCCCAGTTCACTCCCTTAGTTGTCTGCAAAAAGGTCCCAGCGGCCAGTCATTTCGAACAACAACTTGCGTTCCTCGGAACTTGATAGATTAATCTCTGCGATTAAAGAATTTATCCGTTCAATGATCTCTCAAAATTTGAAGAAAAATTGTCTCATTGTGCTAATTCTCGCTACGATCAAGCGCCTAGTACTACGAATAAATCCGCTGGGATTCCGTTTTTATTTAAAATGTGGACTCTTTTTTGCAATACAATATTCAAAGTGTTCGGCGTAACTTATTATAATCAAAGCCATGAATCTTAAACCGAATCTTTTCATAGCATCGTGCTAGTGTTGATGTACAAACTATTCGTGATCAGGTTCAGAGATTATGGGCGAGCAGTGTCCTAACTCCTCCTGTCTAACTTTTTCTAATTCAACTATTTTACCATTCAACTGGAATACGACTAACGTCTCCATTGGCAAAAGCCGACACTCTCCCCTTTTATTTCACAGTCGAAACAATTCCGTTAAAAAAATAGAAAATTTCATTTCACGTAGTGTCCTTATGGACCGTCGGTCCAAGTTGATCTTCCTTCCGACTTATCATCACTTCAAAGTCCTTTCCAGTCCAAGATCAAGTCTGCTAGAACCAAGTTCTCTGATATTGAGTCCTTCTCACCTAAACCTTAGTGGAAGTCTTCCCTGTCGACACTCTTTCGCAAATACCAAGCTGCAAGAAAAAATATGAGTAAATATGCCAACCCAGTCAACTTTACTGAATATAGGAAAACATTGAAGGAATGGAGGTCTGCAGGTAGAAATGCGAAAAGGTACGTAGAGTTATCACGGTTAAAGAGTTATGTGGCAATGGCAACTCGCGTTTTTTCTGCAATTACATTGTCATCGACATTTTAGTCAAACATTAAATGGTTGTGCTGTGTAGAATGACCATGATAATAAAACAAACTTAGATATGCTCAAGAGCTGTATTCCAAGTGTCAATGAAATTGCAATACCTTCAATTCCTTTTAGTAGTGTCAACACTACACCCTTCTCATTGTGTGAGCTAATGTACGTTTTACATTCCAGAAAGAGATGCAGGTTGTGATGGAAAGAAAAGGTGCAGGTTGTGATGTAGTTACGTATGATATGATCAGAGCATTGTCTGGGGGAAACTTAACTATCCTGTTGCATGCAATTTATAACTGCTGGTCTATGAACTTTGTGCGATCTATGATGTAGAAAGAAAAAAAGATTTAAGCAGCTTGAGACCCTTTACGATAATATCTGTAGCCACAAGGATTGTCAACATCATTCCCTTATCAGAGGAGACTAATGGATTTGTTGAAAACTGGGAACATTATTCGAGCTCGTTCTTATGAGTGTCAAAAACGCAAATCTACGAATCAAATGGTAGATGGTTGCAATGCTTTCCTGCTTTTCGTTGGAAAAATGGTTGCAATTCTTTCCCTGGACATCAGCAAAGCCTATGATTGTGTCAACTTGTTTAAGCTTGGTAGAATTCCCTTAAACTTTTCAATTTCTCTTTAAATACGTCTGCGAATGCTAAATTTTTTATCGAAGCGCGTTTTGGTAATGGGTACAGAAAAAGTTGAAGTGTACGATGGTTCTCCACAAGGCAGTTGTTTTAAGCCCCATACTCTTCAATCTATACACCGCTATTTTTTATAATCTTCAAGACGACAAAACTCACATTTTTCAATATGCAGACGATTTGCTAATTGCATCTGCGGATTCACCTTTTTCAGTGTAAATAATCCTTCGATAAAAACTAATCTTTTTTCGATTCATGCGCCGATCTTAATTCATATTTTAACCCCATAGGCTCTAAACGTGAGATCAGGGTCTTTATTAAACGACCTAAAGTTAATCAGGTGAAATCTCTTCCATTCTTGGTAGAATTTTAAATGATAGCCTAACTGTTCGTGGACATTACGAGAAAACCTTCAAAGACTGTCAATCTGTATGCAATATCATCAACCTGATTACTAACAATCAGTCAGGCTTACCTCCCAAAAAAGCTTTGACTGTGCACAAAACTTTAATCAGGTGTAAGATTGAATTTGCACATTCTACATCTTGTAATTTTCCAAAATATATTGAGAAACGTATACAAACTTTTGAAAATAGAATGTTAAGATGTTATACTTAGCTCCTCAACATATTTTCAATTTCATTTCTGGTGAATGGCCCGTTTCCGAAAGAGCTCTTTTTTGTACTGCCAAGGAGTTAATTAAGGTTATTAAGGTTCTATTTTCAGGAAATTGCATTTTTCAAAAGCTGCGTCATATTTTTGACAAGATAAATTTAATTCCTCTCTGGAATTTTTTACCAAGAGTCTTCATGCATATTCTTGAACCGATCTCTACCTCAAAGCAAAATGTCAATTTCTCATGTAGGAGGATCTTATGTCAAGAAAAGCTTCTTGTTTATTACAACGGGTAGGATATATATGCCACTGACAGTTCTAAAGGGCAAATCGCGGAAAAATTTTCCGACTTTTATTCAATTGCTAGCCACTAGACATGCCATTAAGGTAGCGATTATGGTCATAAAAATTTTGTTTTTTCTCCTTCTAATAAATAAAAGGCATGCAGATAATCAATATTTGTTCGATATACACAGGATGTCACATGAATCTCAAGTGGATGACTGTCGTCTTGTTTGGATATGTTGCTTATTACTGCGGCCTTTCTTAAAATGAAATAGCTGACTTTCATGCAAAAAGAACTCAAGTTGATGTCACAATTTCGTCCATCAAATATACTCCTAACCACGTCTTTCAACAACTAAATGATGAATTTAAAGAGATTGCGCGTGTTAAATCTAATCGCCTTTTCTATAAAATAAAACCCAAATTTCAAAAGTTTGCAACACTTTTCTTTACATCACTTTCAAAAAGTCGCCAATCGCTAAACATATCGGAATTATGTGAACTAGAATTAAGTGAGAGAAGCCTCAAAAAGGGGAATTACGTGAGTAATAAGAATCTAAAAACTTGAGTCAGTTGGTTATTTATGGTTGAACAAGAAAGACATAGCAACACAGAAAAAGCTACTTATTTTTATTTTATTTTACCATACGCCTCCGTTCAGCGCCTCAACACAATGAAACATGTATGGCAAACGTAAATTTTTGTTTGTGTTTATCATTTCCAGGAAAATTCGGTAATCACTAAACTGTTCCATTATACAGATCATCATCAACAAACACACCGCTTTTTCTTTTACCAATGGCCGCCCAACTTGGACAGCAGAAAGTAACGGGAAAAATGAGATTCAAAATAACTCAAGCAAATCAACGACATCTTTATATTAAGACTTAATTGATATGTACAATGTAATTGGAAATCGGCTTTAGCTATCAAGGGTTGGCGCTCATCTCAAGATACAACAGCAGCATGCCATACGCCTACGCAGGCCAACGCATTACCAACCAAAGGTCTAATAACATAACCTCAGTCAATTCCAATTTTAGGGGTATATGATGATCTCGTCAATGTATTTAGATACTGAATGTAAATTATATTTCCGAGGATTCTGATAATCCGATAGAGTGCATCCATTTACATATCAATCGGAGTTTTTAGTAAAAAATTCCATACAGGAGGATGAAATACTTGCCATAGAAACATAAACAAAATAAAAATGTTGCGGGGAGAGAGAGGTTTCCATTTTCATAGAAAGTGGTATTGATACTTTCATAGAAAGTGGTATAGATTTTGTTCATTTTTATAGAAAGTGGTATGATTTCGTTTATTTTCATTCATTTCACATTCACATCAAATATTTTACGTTTATTGAAAGCAACTCTATGCTCTCCATAGTAAACAAAAGAGTTTATAAAGCATATGAAGTAGCTGAATTTAATCGTCGAATATAGTTGCAGCTAATACAGACAACGCAAAACTATGGGCAGAAGAACTGCAAAACATAATTTCTAGAGATACTGATTATGGATCACGGCCGCAGTTGTTTTGTTGTTTTATATACATTTCTTGCTTACAATTACTACTGTTTTTTATCTTAACATATAAGCCACAAATTTATTGGCTTGATCCATCTTAGCGCAACATCCAAAAAAAAAAAAAACAGCCGAAAAAGACAAGGAAATCGCGCTTTTCAGGAATTAATGCATTTTTGAGCAGAGAATATATCATTTGAGCAACGTACAAAGTAATTTTAAACATTCTTTACTTTTTACCTTATAATTGAAACAAATCAAACGCAAGTCAAACGGCAAGGATTGTGCATTTGTTCTTGTTTTGCCAAGCAACAAGCAAAATCTGTTTTTGTTTCTGCAAATAACGAGGGCCAATGCACACACACACACGAAACGTAAAATTTTAGATAAATCATACGTTTTAATAAAGGACAAAAATATCGATATTTACGATATAACGAATTAAGCAAAAATTGCTTTCACTAATCTTACGAGAATTTTTAAAGCGAACAGCTGATCAATGTAATCAACTAACAACCAAGTTTTTTTTTCATAATTCAAATAAGCGGATTTCCAAGAAAATTAATATAAATAAAAAAAATAAAAAGAACGATAGAAGGACTGAAAGAAGTTTATTAAATAAAAATATTAGAATATAAAATACTAATATAACAGGGTGTCATATGTTATTGCAAGTAATTGACAATTATTTGTTTAATATGTGCGTTATTATGCAATAAAAATCGCGGTGTATTGCTGACAAGCGAAAACTATTGCATTTAACTAGTGTTGTGATATTTACTTGTTTTTTGAAAAAAAAAAAAAGAAGTGAGTATGAAATTTATTCCGTATTTGTAACGTCTCCCAAATTGTTGTTGACTTTTGTTTATCTCTAATAAAATTATACGCTCACAACTACACAGATGTTCAAGATTGCTATTACTGGGCAATGCTTATTAACCAGAAAAACGAATCATTTATACGCAGCTTATAAAGTAATATCTGATCAGCAATTAATAAAACGTTTTCTTAGTAACGTCAGCAGAATGGAAAAATTCGATTTACCTAAGCGTTTGCAAGGCAGTGTACCAACAGCCAAAGCCACGTTTTGACCATGATGAGCACAAGTCGTTAGTTGATTACCGTAAACTTTGCTTTTTATTTCAAGTTCCCATTGTCTTAATAAACTAGCTGGACATATAATCAAATAAGTTTGCTAAATTTTTTAAATTTTTGTTTTATTTGGTTTTTATATCCAATAAAGAAAAAAGTCATCTGCTCCAAGCATGTTAGTTTTAATAAGAACATCAACCATTGCAACTCGAACAAAAAATCTAAAGTTTCAACGTAAGTCTCTTCTTAGAAGAGGTTTATCTCTCAATCTCAATTTTTCTTTACTGTTACGGGTTACTGTTACGGGTTACTGTTAAGTTGCAATGCCGTCGGCAAAATGACACTTCTGTTACGGGTTACTGTTACGCGTTACTGTTAAGCTGATGACAAAAAACAAAAAACAGCTGATATTCTCATATCTCTCTAACCCTAATAATGCGTTTCTGATGTTGATAGGAGTCAATTTTGTTGGGAGATAGCATTTAGTTATAAGAATTTATTATGTATATGTTTTTATTATTATTTCGAAATTTTAATTTAAGTTTTCTTAATAAATTTGAATTGTTATTACTTTGAAATGTCGAAAATTATATTTTACATAAATTAAAAATGTAAATGTCAATAAAGAAAAATGTTTTATTTTAATTTAGTTAATTTCATATAGCAAACGGAAAAAGAATCTGAATCAATTTTCCAAGTTCAAAAAACTGAAAGTGAAAAAAACTTAAATTGATTGATAGATTCACGTATATATTTGGTTATTATTTATTTATTTTTTCTATTATTCTTTTTTCTTTTGAAATTTTTATATAGTGCGGTTATTCAAAAAGTTAAGCAAGTAAACAAAATAATAATTCCATAATTCCGTAAGGCAAAAATTCATAATGATTAATGTCACATAAGGGAAAGTTTTATTTATTAAAGTTTATTTATTAATAAATGAAATAAAAATACAATATAAGTTTTTCTGCTGCCAATGACATTGGCAAATATTGCTCTGCTGTAATTGTGTGAGAAGTGACAGCAGGAGTTTTCATTATCATTCGTCAGTATTTGCATAATCGTCGGAAATTTCTTCATCGCTGTTTTGTGTATCACTGTTATTTATTTCTAAGACGCCTTATAATTTATATTTACATAATTTATATAATTGTTTATACTTGACGGCTTATTTGCGGACAAATGTCGACTATAGGATACCTTTCTGAACCGAAATCTTAATTATAATTGCAAATGAAAGTACGACCTTGAAAATATGGAAACCTTTGGTGAATTGCCTTATATATTGATTGTGGTAAGTGTTGCACAAATACGCCTTGCGCGAAATTGTAACTTACGCATATTTTTAATGTTTGTAATCTCAGATATGAATAGCTAAGCTGGGACTTGGAATTCTGTAGATCCGGATGAGGTGATGCAACCAGCTGACTGAATATAGCCTTGCGGTTAGCTTTATCTACTTGGTTACTTGGAGAAGGAAAAAAAGAATCGCCCAATTCTAAAATGGCTCATCTCCAAGCAAAAAATTACTCCATTAAAGACAAGGGGTGAGTTCAGCTCTGCGATAACGAAATAACGAAAAATTTTACTGAATTTTCACTTTCATTTGCAGAGATGATGAGAAGTTTGGACGACGGGATCGCTTTTACACAGGTCCTATCGTAGATTTTCGAAATAAGGATAAGTTTAAACCCAATATAAAGCTGGAATATATTGACGATAACGGACGTATTTTAAGTTTGAAAGAAACTTTTCGTTATTTATCGCATAAATTTCATGGCAAAGGGCCCGGCAAGAATAAGATTGAGAAGTGCTTGAAGAAAATGGAACAAGAAGGGGTAATGTATAAAAATAGCTTTTAAAATGATAAATTTTAATTTGGAAAAATGGCTTTCTTTTTCCGTAGTTGATGAAAACTATGAGCTCTACGGACACGTACGGACACGCCATTGGGCACATTGAATATGTTGCAGCAAAAACAAAAGGAAACGAAAACTGCTTTTGTTGTATTGAGCGGTGGTAAGCAAACGGCAGCCGCGGCCGCTGCCGATACTTCCATATCGAAGTTTAAGTAAACTTGCAAAGCAAACATGAACAGCATCTCGACATCTATTTCCG
>KK503096.1:22171-40080 GCA_000688735.1 Glossina austeni | reverse complement strand
TTGGTTGACTTAACTTCGACTGGTTGTTTGTGAGAAACTCTCGCTCGATTACGAAATCAATTGCTCTGCAACAGCAGTTGAACGTTTGTCTGCTTACAAGAAAAACAAACCTACACATGTTTTTTTTTTTTTTTTTTCATATGCACTACAAAAAGTTGACTAAAGTTCTCCAAAATTTTTATTGCGTATGACGACATACGCATAAGTATTGATACTATACTATACATACATACATACGTGCGCACATCACAAATGATAAATGTCTGACTGACTATACTCTGAAATCCCAGTTATGATCTTTAAAATTAGTTTAAACTTTCGATCATCATAACTAATAGGTTTGATTTAGTTGTGTCCGGTTGTACTTCCGGCACGATTCCGAATGCACGATTATAACCTTAAAACTATGATGCAAAATATTGCATTTGATCTAAGATTTCTTTTCTATGCTATCGTTGACTTAAATGCAGAAATTCAACTAAATCGCTTTGCCAGTCTATCTATTGTATGCAATAATGTAAAGTGTAATTATTTAACTTGTGCAATATAACCTTTCTTTTGTATATTCTTGCCAGCTAAAGAATTAAATCCTTTTCAGCTTTCCTGAGAGAAAGTATTAACTTTAACTAAGCTAACTAAGCTTTACACACAACTTATGTGGCTGACGGGCGTACACCATATTTTTTTTGAAACTTTGAATAGGTCGAACTTTTTCTGCAGGAAAAGAAAAGCAGGCGAAAGGCGCTATTACATTTCTCGGAAAAAAAATCGTGATGGATAATCAAAAAGACATCGCTCGGGTCACAAAAATTGTTAACATGGAACACAAAAAGGCGTTTCGTTGAAACTCCTTTGGGCGGTATTAGTATTATACGGAATTATCATTAGTGAACGCTGACAACAAGAACAGATGGAATCTAGCGGTAAACGCAATATGCTTCTCTTCTTGGGCCTTTTCCCGTACGCGTAACACGATAATGTTGGGAAAGAAATGCCGTGAGACAAAGCCAAACAGAGAGAGAAAGAGAAAGGGGGAGAGGGAGAGGGAGAGAGAGCGATGGGAAATGACGGCAGCTTGGCTAGTGTGCACGGTCGGCAAGGATACCAACCGCTCGTTCACAATAGTGAAACTTTTCGCTATCTATGGTGCAATCATGAAACATTGTTGTCATACTCCCGAATAACACACAAACTGCTCGAACTAAGAAAGAGCAACCTACCCTGGACTACAGGCTTCTACAGGGGTCATAATTCACTCACATACCACCTTAAAAACGCGGCCATTTCGGATGCCGATTCACGCCCATTCTTCCAAAGGAACGAGTAAAACGTCCCATCACATTTTATGTGATCGTGTGAGATCCTCTACCGAAGTAGATGGCAGGTATTTGACGAGTATTTTATAACGCTGGACATGGTACACCTAATTCTCTTTTTACACGATAGGTTTCCAAATACGTTCCCAAAAAATACGTGTAAAAAAAATTCGTGTAAAAAGAGAATTAGGTGTAAGCAATATTAAAAAGTCCTTGTTAGAGTTCACTTAATTTATTTCGTGCTTACACATTTTAATTCATTAATTATTTTATAAAAAATAACTTCTACTTTGGAAAAAGGGAATTATATCTGAAATTCATAATGTTAAAAATCGTGTTAAAACAAAATAATTCGTGTAAAAAAAGACATTTTTTTTTCTTTTGAACTCGTGTTAAATCAAATTCGTGCAAAAAAAAATCGTGTAAAAAGAGAACTGGGTGTATTGTGCTCTCAACCGAAGAAGGTGGCGGGACTCATGAGAATCCTAAAATTGGAGCACTCGGGGCACGGCCGCGATACTGATTGCCCCCGCACAATTAATAATAACATTAACAATATGTCAGGTGTGCTTCGCATATATTCTCTGAGGTAAAATTATCAAACCGGATCTGTAATTGCTCCTTTATATATAACATCGGCGAAGAGTTCAATTTAAAAAAGTTCAGCTAAAAATGATATGGGCTGTCTCTCCATCGTGTACTTAGCAAATAATCGAAAATTTAAGTTAGAGTTTTTTTTTTTTTGTTGTTGCCTTATTTGGTTTGCTTATGCAATAAATAATCTTTCCTTTAAATGCTATGGTATATGTGGTCTTCGTATGTATCAAGCCAATTACATCACTTTCCAGTTATGCTATTGTTAAGAGCAGGCATGAACATGTTTATTCTACAAACTTCACGTAAGCTATGAGGTCAATGAGGATGTATGGCGTCATAGATATATAGCGTGAAACAGTGAACAGAGAAATCAGGACAAAGTTGTTCTATTATTCATAATCAATACTAATCTGCCTTGTGAGTTGTGTGTCTTATATGCTTTTGGATAAAATATTTTCTTTTTCTCAATGGTTAGGAAATTGCGAACAAAGAATAAAAATGTGGGTGGGTGGTGGTGGTGGTGATGGTGGTGACTGGCTATCAAAAGATACGCTTTAAGCTAAAAGAAAAAAGAATCCTTTTTTTTGTTCAACAGCAACGAAAAACTCTGTTTATTATTTAACGGAATGCAAGCATTTCGCCCAAGCAAACAAAGATACACGAAAGAATAGCAACATAACATAATATATATATAGAAAGAGAAGTGAAATATGATTTCACTTTCTCACCTACATTACGTATAAAATTTCTGAGTGAATATCTTTTTTGTCATTCTTTGCGAAACCTCAACAACTGCAACCAATTTCACCTTTTACTTTAGATGATTATCATGGTGAATAGTAGTAGTAAATGTTACGGTGAGAACACTCACCGCTTATCATTCGTTAGGTGTAGATTATAAAAACTACAAAAAAAAAAAAAAAAATAAGAAAAAAGAAAAATGATTAGTATGTAGTAGAGTACAGCAACAACTAGCAGCAAAAGTAAACAACATTCAGCTTTTTATGTACACGCGCCTGTGTACGTAAATAAAATACATTTTGAACTCACTTTTATGGGCTGCGAGAGCCACTTGTGTAAAAGTAGTTTTATTACAATTGCGGTAAAGACGTTTATATCAAGTGCATAATTTTTCTGTAAATAGCAGGTGGGAAGTAAGCCAATCGTAGAATATGCTAAATGCAAAATCTATACAATAGCAAGAGCATTAATAGGAAGATATTTTAAAATAATTTTACTAATAAAACAGAAAAAAATTACAATTTGAAAGCAAAGAAAGCAAAAGTTTATAAGAGAGGAAAAGGAAAAGGCTCTAGTGTTTGTTAAAGAGTATAAGTTAAGAAGACTTGAATTTATTGAAAATTGAGTTCTTTTACATTCGCCATAGCTAGCGAGCTACTTTTTTTTTCTTTTTTTTTTTTGCTTAAAATAAAGGGGTGGGTCGCCCATAATATAATTTTGATTTACTTGAGATTTCAATAAACTGTCTCTGACTCTTGTCTCTTATTGATGTTCATAGACTTTTGGTTAGCTCTTCATTCGCAGGTTAAACTTTGATTAAAAACTAAGGTTATATATAAACGCCGTTTAACTGTGCAACCGATTTTTCGGTGAAGAATTCTTTCATCTAAAATTTCATTATTTTTAATATAATAGTTCTGTCGAACATATGGAAATTAATTGATTATTTAAACTGGGTTTAAACTAAGGAAGATTTAATAATAATTAACTTTTTAAATTAATTATTAGGTTATACGGAAACTCATTTTGTTTTTTTCCCCAACGCTGCATTTCGTTCACAGCCAAGTTGACACTTGAGCTGCATTTTTATTACATATTTTAACAGCTAATAAAGCAAAGGCCTATCAGCTATGGATTAGCGGTGGAACGAGCAAAATCCGGCATATTTTAGTTTTTTACTATCGATAAAGTAAAAAATGGTATTTAAAAAAAAGAAAAAAATTATTGTATGTGTTTGAAAAGGATGCACTAAGAGAAGAGACAGAGACCAGTGTTTATGAACTGTTTTATAAAATTCCATTCCGAAAATTTTGATATTAAAGATCTGCCACGTTTTAGAAGCTGAGTTGAAGCTGCCGAAGAGAATATAAAGGGATTAACTGATGCAAACCGGCAAATAATAATTCGTAAGATCGTTAAGAGATTACGTTTATCGAATTTGACCGATCATAGCAATATATTTATGCACTATGTATGTAAAAAAATTGCCCTTTATTTTAATCAAAAAAAATGAAATGACTTTCTGAACAACCTAATATTTTTTAATATATATCGAACGCCATTTTTAGGTGCAACCGATATAAACTCATTAGCTTCTGATATTCCACTAACTATGTAGTATGACGAAATGAAAGGGAATGCAAACTACGGTACAGTCTAGCTAAAGAATATTGAGCATTTAAACTACGTTTAACTGACGTTTATAGTAAACGGAAAAACGTTATGATATGTAGTTAAACGCAGTTTAAGCTACACAATCATTTAATCTAAGAGTTAAAAATTGATTCTTTCATTCGAACGACAAAGTCAATGCTTCTAACAAATTATATTTTTAGTCTTATTTCTAATAACCGGATTCCATTGTAAATGTGAAACCAAGTCCACTCTTCATAATTCTACAATTTCAAGATTTCGCTTTGAGTTTTTGATTCGTTTATATTAATGTGAAAACAAATTCACTTTACTTAACCTTTGCTTAATTGAATAACACTTTTTGGCTAACTTCACATTGTGAGTGAGTGTATAAGAAAAGCAAAATAAAAAAAAAAAAATCTTTTCCTTAAGAGCATCATTTCGTTTAATTATAATGCATTCGGATACTCACTCACAAGATGATAATTACGTCAATTTTAATAACATTGAAAGTGCATTAAACGTTTGCATAACAATTATATGAAAAGTAAATTTTGTATTAATAAAAAATTAAATAAGACCAGACCAGGTAATACTCGACAAGAAAGAAAACATTCTTGGTATTATTACGAGATAAAACACGACATCTAATTATTCGGCTTTCTATACAAAGTATTTAAAAGAAAAACCTTTAAAGCATGAATACGAAATAACTCTCGACCTTAGCATAGTTCAGAAAATTTTAACACAGATTACAGAGAGAGAGAGAGAGATGGAGGGAGAGGTGGAGGGAGAGGAAGAGAGAGAGGGAGGGAGAGGAAGAGAGAGAGTGAGGGAGAGGAAGAGAGAGAGTGAGAGAGGGAGGGAGAGGGAGAGAGAAAGAGAGGGAGTGAGAAAGAGAGGGAGAGAGGGAGAGAGGGAGAGAGGGAGAGAGGGGGAGTGAGAAAGAGAGGGAGAGGGAGAGAGAAAGAGAGAGAAAAAGGTTGATACAACCGCAGGTTACGCTGATAGCAGTTGAGTGCATTAGCTGTTTCGGAATCAGTTGTTCAGATGCTCATCAATCTTAAGCGAGATCGTCAATCTTCATCTCAAGGATCTCTTTAAATACCCACATTTCTACCAAAAGTTATCACTTTGATCCCCTCTTTTCTGTCGAATTTTCATAGCCGCAGATATGAAGACAAGGAACTGAAATTTGGGGTAAGCTTTGCTTGATCGATTTAAGATCACAAGGTTAAAAAATGCCCACAATAGATGAGAAAACTAGACCAGATGGAAGAACAACTTAAAAGCCCCTTTTCACTGAAAAGCTTTAGAAGATTATATGCCTCATAAGCATTTTTTTTAAAGCTCGATCAAAATAAAGTATTCGGGTGCTCAAGTGGATTTGACTAATCACGATTATTTTTGTAACTATCAGAGGTTACGCCTACATGTTTGTGCTAAATTTTAGACTGCGGTTTTGCTGTGCGATGTTTCGCTTCCTTATCCTAATTTCTTCGACAGTACAAATTCGTGCAAGAGATAAATGGTTGGACAGATGGATAGAGTTGATTAAATTGACTTTGCATCTTAATCAAGTTTACCGTTAATTGATATTATCTGGTGAACTGCACTGTACACGAATTGTTTAGACTTTTTATAGATCAAAGTTTCTTTCTTCACAATTCGATCTGGTAAAGTCATGGGGCTACATAAGAATACTTCCGATTAGAAGGCTGAGGGCAATTTCAGCCTATATAAAAAAGGGGCTTTTTCCTAATAATTGTTTCGAATTATTCTCGTAGACAGATTGTTAAAACAAGAATAAAGAGCAGTGCTTGCCTCTACTAACTAACTTTTGTCACTTGCAGTCTTGATTTTTTTATGCAATTTTTTCTCTCTTTATTTTCATTTAATCGTAAATTTCTTTTCCCTTGACCAAGAAACATTTTGCTCAACAAAACGCTATCAATACGTAATAGGTGCGTTATGTATATGTACCGCTTGAAAGGATGTCCAAAGGGATATTTTGTATAAATGTTTTACATGCAACTCTGAGTTTGTTATACCCTTTAGCGTTATATGTGTATATATATATAAACATGAATATTTAAATTATCAATTGAAACACTGCACACAGAGTAGACCTAAAAAAAAAAAAAAAACGGGGAGAAGTTTAAAAACTTCATTAATAAAAAACGAAATGTACATAATGAATAGGGCGGCAGACGGCAGACACTTGTTTATAGAAAAAAAAAAGAAATGTAAAAACGACGAGATAAAGATAAGCAGACAGAAATATTAGATCTACACTTGAAAATTTAAATTTAAACATAAACACATATACACATATATATACATATGCACATTTCATATGCCTATGTACATACATGTATATAAATAAATTTGAATTTATAAAAGCAATTAAAGAAAACTCTTTATGTCGAAACTCAGTTGGAGCACACACACACACACACAGTCTGTCTGAAGAATTTCATTTGTTTCCACTTTCCATTAATGCCATCATCATCACAGCAAGAAATTTTATTTAAAAAAAAAAAAAAATTTTTTACACGATATTATTACATTGCCTATGTACGTACGTACGTACATACGGTACGGTACACCCTTGCTTATGATGATTGCACGAGAGCATGACTTGTGTGTGAACATGAGATGTTAAAGATAATGGAAATAATTTAATTAAAAGTTGTCTTGCAGATAACGAAAGTTTCTGTTTTCAGGCACTTACTTACGTGTAAATGATGATGATAGTCAAGCAGGGAGAGAGTCTTCAAAACAAATCGAATTACAACTTAATCGTCGTATGAATCAATTCAACGATTCAATTACGAATTTTTAAGACAAAAATGTCTAAGAACGTAAAGAAAGAAATTATACTTAAACTTAAACTAAATCTGTGTCACTATTTAAATCTTCAAATCAACACAAAACTGATAATAAATTTACATATTAATTGATCTAGTTTTCATTTAACGTATGCGTTAATTGCGTAAAAAACAAACCTAATGTGCATTTATATGGCGGGAAGAATGCCTCTTGCTTGCATTGCACGAGAAAAATTGAAGGCAACTATCGAAACTTGCCTGCGAACGCAAGAATCGATCATTCAGACGATTGAGTAAGACCCCCTCCTCCCCCGGCCCCCCGGGACTCCTCATGATTAGTCGCACTTGCGGACCAACTTGCTAAGCCTTAAAGGAGACTTGACTACTTTCAACTACCATGGAAATCAAGAAATTTTTTCAGAAACACGTCTTAATTTTCGAGTGTTGCCCCTCTCTGACAGTCACATGAAATATACAGAGTAAGGGCCTTCTCCGATATGTTAATTTTAGTTGAAAGTCTATTAACACGACCGACGAATTTTTAACTGACATTCTTAACTAGAGGTTAAATGTACTTGCTTTTCTCTCCAACATATATTTTGCGATTTTATTGTGATTGGCTTTCCCAACTATTCTTCATTCATATTATTAGGTGTGATTGTTTCCTTTTATTTGTTCTGCCAGCCAGTAGTTAACTGGAAAAACCTTTCAGTTAAATTTAAATATCAGAGTTAATCGAAATGTTTTTATGCAGATTTCTTAAGAACTCGAAGTTAATTTTTTTTTTAGCAAAAGATCTTCATTTTGGAAAATAATATTGTACTTCAAACAGCGCAGTACCCATCCATTATTGTCTGCTTCAGGTTGTTCTTATTCGCTGCTGTTGTTTGCTTTCACTATTTTGATGGTAATTCCATGGACCAGAGTTGACGATTTATTGAAGAAATGGTACCGACTGTAACAAAGTGATCACTTGTCGATCCCATTTACGTATGCTCAGTGATTGTTACAACTGCCCTAAGAACCGAATGATGGAAAGTTTCCATGTGAAAAAAAATCACATGCATAATGTTTATAAGTTTCTTATGCCAATGAAATATAAAAATGCCAAGATTGAAGATAATCCCTATAGCTGTAGAGATCAGTCTTCTTGTAGATCTAAATTTACCCTCGCTCCTAAAATGGGGGTCGCTGCAAATAATAGAATAACGCCAACAACAGTTGATTTTGCATTTGCACACAATCAACGAAAACGTCAAGTTATTCGAAAGCCATTTACTGAAAAGTGTTTTCCCATTTACCTACAAAAACTGACTGTTACTGTCAACTTTGCCTCATTTGCCTCCTTTGCCTTATATGTTGGCCTATCCGATCCAATTTATATGAAATATTACTCGAAAATATATTTTAGAGGCAAAATTTAGAAAAATGAAATCAAAGCTAAACATAAAGTTCATGTCATACAACAAAGGATACAAAAATATGGAAATAGAACGTTTGCGTCTTTTTTTCACAAAAAAGAACCCTTAACCCTTTGCACTCGGCTGTCCCCTGTGAGGGGACAACGTAAGTCTAGCATATCACTCGGTTGTCCCCTCTGAGGGCATGACATGATAGTTTGTTGGCGATTACGGACAATGAAATTATTTCACCGCAATTTTTTAAGAAACACGTGTTCTGTTAAAATGGCATAAAAAAACTATCGAATCGAAATATGATAAAATTAACAGACAGATGCGCTGATAAATAAATCAATTGTTTTACATGTCGAAAACGAACGTGCGAAGTGCATTCACGACGGACTGACGGACACTTCTCTGATCTGTTGAGCAAATTGAAACAAAACGGGATTGTATTGTCACCAAGCGGAAGGAGGCAAACAACATTCTATTGTGATCACATGTACAAATCAACCCGCTATGCGTGTTAGGAATTGCTTTAAACTTTATCTTATACTGTAGAAAATTATAAAAATAAATATTTTTGATATTTTTTTGTAAATATGTGTCCACAAATTCATATAAAACAAATTTCATTACAATTCCTTACTTGGTTATAAAATGATATCACGTTTCCAAGATGTACGTTTTCATTAAAAAGTGGCTTCGAGTTGCTGGTAGTTAACGTCCGAAATGGTGCCGAGTACCAAGGGTGATTAGTAGAATTAATAAGTTAAGGATGAATGAAATATTTTTTTTTCAGATTTTGAAAAATGTGTTAGGCATGAGAAGTTCACGCTTTAGTTAATTTTTTCGCTCTTTAACTGATGAGAGAAAAAGCAAGGAATTTAAGATTAACTTTCATGTTCTAGACAAAGTTTCAAAGGTATCTTTCGATCTCAAAAATTCGCTCACGAGCGAATATAATAAAGCCCGACTTGTTGACCGAGGAAATTATGCAAATGAGTCGAAATATTGGATGTTCATTATCCATTCAACTATTCGATACCATTTGCACGCCATCTGTGCAATGAATTTGAATTAAAATTATCGACCAGTGTGGAAAAAAATAGCTTTCGAGATGAAATAAAAATTATCGTAGAAGTGTGTAAACATAATATTTGGTATTAGCGACAATTTAGACCCTATGATAAATTTGGGCCTTAACTCAGGACTATTAGAAATGAAGAAAATGTGCAGTGATAATGAAAAAAAAATTCTGCTCTTGAGAAGACTTTTTGAAAAAAAAAAAGAGCGTAAGTGAGGGAGTAGAAGTGGCTAATATAGCAAAACGATGTCACGGTCGATTCTCTGATTTAATATACACGACGCACAGACCATATCGAAATACTTCGCCCGACTATTGAGCGCAAAATTTCTGATTTTTAATGAACAAATGAAAATAAATCTCTATCATCTGATGGGTGATATAAATACAAATAAATGTTGAATTTCAACAATTAACATAACTTGAAAATAAAAGTCTTTTTTTTTTTTGTACGATTTGTTACGGTGTTACAAGGTTACCCTTTAAATGTGCCTTTTTGTTAGTGTAATGAGAAAAAAAAGCGCAGCTTATCAACGAGAAACAAAAAAAAAAAAAAAGAATTTTTTTTTTTTTTTTTGAACTGAAACGAATTCATTTTATGCTTCTTCTCTTTTACAATAAATATGCTTGGGGATGGATGCTGTTACATATAGATGTGTACAGGTATCTCTCGTATAACACGGTACTTGTCAAACAAACTTTCGATACAAAAGCTTACAAAATTGTGCGGTTTCGATATAACACGATTTCAAAAAAATGATTATGTGTTCCGCTGGATTTTTTTTTAATGAAAATTGATCGTTACTTTTTGTCCCGAACATTTTAAGCAAGATTTGAATTTGCCCGCAGTTGTGGGGTAAAGTGTTGACAGCAGCAATAAAGAAAAAAAAAAACAGTTTGACAGCTGACAAAATGCAGCATTACACCGGAGAACAATATTAAAAAAAAAAGGAAAGTCTGACTGTCAACACTTCACAAATTTCGTATAAAATATGGTCGAAATATTGATTTGATTACGTCAGCTGTGACGAGAGTAATTGAAATAAGCAGAAAAACTGAATGGGGTTATTTGAGCCAGAGGTCTACACTGAAGAAGGGGATCCAACGCTACTTTAACGAAATTCAGCCACATTTCTGTAAAATGGTGATTAAAAATTTCGATAAAAAAGTGCGTAAGTGCCAGCAAAGCCATGAAGGATATAGGCCCGATGTGCTATTCCTTACATAATCCTACCCTAACTGCCTTATGATTCAATAAAGAAAAATTATAATTAAAAAACAAAAACTGTCAAATCTTGGGTAAAATTTTGGACCCCCCTTGCCACCTATTTTTAACTTTTTTTTCATCATAATGTTAAATTTCAAATATATATATATATATAAATATATATTCAAATATATATATATATATATATATATATATAAATATATATTCAAATATATATAAATATATAATATATATAAATATTATATACAATAAATTAAAATATATATATATATATAATATTATATATATTAAAACATATATATATTAATTATATTATTATATATATATATTAAAATATATATATGTATATAATAACGAAATTTGATCCCTTAAGACTTGCTTTCGATATACGACAGACACGATCAACATAGCCTTGAGTCATATTTTATATAAATAAAATATATAAATAAATTAACCGTGTTATACGAGCGATGCCTGTAAGCATTAATATTTTATTATATGTTCTTTTCTTTCAATAAGCTGTCGACCGTAAGTTTATTTGTTTAAACTAGAAAGAAAACAAAACCGAAACATTTAAAATAAAGCAAATAGTTCAGGGGCAATACACTTACATCTCAGTTCCTACTACACTACGGCATTACTTATTGTTCTTAAGTTGATTTTTGAGATAAATCAATAAAACACTTATTAGAAGTCGTTAAACGATTGTGTTTATGTTTGAAATAATGGCAAAAATCATATGTATTTTCCTTCGTTTCCCCCGTGAGCAAATTTGTTAGCCTTGATCATTTAAGGTATTGGTGGCCTTCGCATATCAAGCAAGAGAATGTTTGATTTTAAACTTTATCGAATCGCATAGATTTAAGAATAGATTTAAAGAAATCGAACTTGACTACTGGCTTTTAAATTTACCTCAAAACCTGTTATAACCTCAAAAAGTTTATTTATTATTATTATTATTATTATTATTATTATTATTATTTTTATTTATTTATATTTTATTTTATTTATTATTTTTATTATTGTTATTGAAATTTATTTAGACTAAAGAAAGAAAATCCTAGGAATGAAGCAGTATGAGAACTACAAACTGTGACTATCGGCTCAAAAAATTGTTCCAACATTTTTTTGCTTATCATTCTTGATAGGTTATGTATAAAATATAGCAAATCGGCAGCAAAAAAATTTATAATTTTTCTCTTATTCGTGAACTAAAACTTTAAGATTATAACGTTTTCAGCCTAGAGTCTTTAGCGCTAAACACTATGGATGCATTTGCATGGTGCATCACGTAAAATAGTTTTTTTTTTTTTTTTTTTTTTTTTTTTGTAATTTTTTTGAATACGAGCTACAGGCTCAACTACATAAAGAACACGTACAATTAAATTTTCTTTTGACAATTCATGCATGATGCACAATGCAAATGCAGTCAGCGCTTTAAGTGTTATGTCTTAAGCGTTGAAAATCAATTCAAGCGAATCAAGAATTCCTCCGCAGCTACTAAAATCCATGTAGAGAAGAAACGATTGGTAAATTTTATAAAAATTTGGATTTGATAGGTATATCGGACGATATGTATATCGATCAATATATACGATATGCTGCTTTCTACTTTGCATGTGCAGATTGAAGGCTTTTCCTATTTGTATTTTGCTATCAAAAATCATAAATAAAATAACGCTAGATATTTAAAAGAGATATTTGACTCAACCGACAGTAAATTGTTTTTTTTTTTTTAATTTTGTTTATTTTCATTTTAAAGGCAATAAAAAATTTATACTTTATTTTTATAATGTTTTTCAATTGCAGAAGTAGCCTAACGTTTTGAAATGCTTGATAAGAATCACGCGGCATTAAATTCTTGTTTTTTTTTTTTTTTTTTTTGTTTAAGCTTTAAAACAAGATGGCAGATATCGCGTATCTTAATATAATTTCGCTCATGTTTCTGTTGAGCTTGAGCTTAATTTAGATTTAAGTAACACAACGCGTGAACGGTTTCCTAAAATATCGCAATAACTTTTGCTTTCCGAATGCCTTTTTTAAAGAGTTCCTTCAGATGCCACGAAGAAGTCGTAAAGTCGTAAAACTGTTATGGACCTGTCGTGGGGTAATCGTTGAATTTATCTGGGAAACAATTCAACACATGTATCAGGATGTTTAAAGAAATTTTTTGATGCTCACAAAACAACCGAAGTATAAATGAAGATCTCTGGGAAAAATAATATCAACATGAACAGGACCTCAAGCAATGTTCTTATCATTAAATCAACTTAAAAATGCCATTGATTGACCTTTCCTTCCCAAAAGAGTTACTACAGAACATGCTTCGCCTGTAACTAGAAAGGCAAGGTTACAGCGGAATGACGTAGATAGAGACAACCCTCCAGTTGGGCGTGAATTCAGCTTTAGCTCGAGTTCAAGAAAGCAAAAAAATTCTTCACATAGTTCAAAAGACAATGGACTCTGTAAGACAACTTTAGGAGCAAGTTTTTAGGAATTTATTTAATATAACCTTGAAATAGTGAAATAAACTTAGTACTGCTCAGTTATTGCCTTCCCTTTGCAAAAATATCCCTTACACTTACTCTGCTTTATCTACACGTCCAAAAGCCATGATTAAAGTTAATCATCTGGAGCCATCGAAGAAGATTAGAATACTTTTAAGATTCGAATACTCCTAAGATTCGAATACTCCTAAGGTTCGAATACTCCTAAGATTCGAATACTCCTAAGATTCGAATACTCCTAAGGTTCGAATACTCCTAAGATTAGAGACAATAAGCGCATGCAACTGTAAGGAAGAGCCTAGAGGAGATCCTTAAAACGTCTTTTCGTGTATTGGTGTCAAGAAAAGAAAAACAGATAGGAAGGTAATGACCGCAGCCCTATCGGTGTTACGTCTCTACCCGCTAAGCGTTTCCTATACCTACGAACTATGACTTGTTTCTCGCGATTCTTAATTACTCGTGTATTCAGGCGGAAATTGAAGGCAAATTGGTGTTCGATCCCTTCTGTTATGTTTACTTCGAATCGAATTAATTCCAATTTTTCATAAGCGCTCCCATCGCTCCTATTAAATTACTTTTCTTTTCATTAACGAAACACTATTCTTTTTTTCTTATTTAAATTCTTTGGTATTACGATAAAACCAAGTAAGCGGAGGTCATAAGTGAAATTATGAGCTTTGAAGGAAATCCAAAAATTGACTGATTGGCTATTAAGATTAATATACAATAAAAAATATACCACATATATAAGCTAACCATAGCTGAAGAGATTTAAATTAGCAAACGAGCTCCAAGTTTGCTTTACATTAAAATACATATACGTATGTATGTAGACGGGGGAGAAAAAAAAAGCGACCGAAAAATTCGTAGAACATGCCCATCTAATGTACGTAAATTACATAAATAACAATAGAAGAGGAATGTAAGAATAAATATGTCCGGTGTTCGAAAAAGAGAACCGGAAAATGAATTGTGAAAAAGGATTTTTTTATTTACATTTTCTGCTAGATCTGCCCCTTAATTTGTAGCACTTAAACAATACGCTTTCGTATTCTTATGTTTTGAATTTATTAAATCCATTAGTTCGTCGTTAAAAATCTTAGAGTAAATCTTTCAAAAATATTAAATATTCATTTTAAATATATTTTTATTTTTGTATTCAATTCAATTAAATTCATAAAAAAGAATATTTTTTTTTTTTTTTTCATAAAGTCGTGCGACTAAATCAATCGTATGTCCTATCGGTAGCTTTATATCACTAACAGCTGATTAGAATCTGATAACGCAGCCATCAGAAACAGATAGTAAATTTGCTTCACGTTTGCGATTAATAAAAAAAACATATTGTTTGAGTTTTTCAATTATTGCTAACACAGTTTTGAATGAACCAAAGTTCGCCCGCAACATTTAGTTAAAAAAACGATTATATCAAATTTTAATTCATAGAAGTTTGTACGGAACGGTGTTGAGGGGAAAAAATATTAATAAATTTTTTAAACACGCGAAGCTAAGTAAACTATGAGGAAGTAATTAAATTATTTTAAAAATTAAGTCCAATTTGATCTAAAAGATCAAGACACGTTCCAAAGCTTTTATTTTTTCGCGTCCTTGTGAATGGTACGTAAACAAAAAAAAAACACACGCAGCAGTAAACGGTGGAAAAAAAAACTATAGAAAATTAAGGTCAATTTCGTCCAGATTTTTTTTAGTTTTTTTTTTTTTTTTTTTTCTTAATAATCAGGCAATCCGTTAAAAGGTATTTATTTAACATTTGTGAAGCAAATATTTTATTACTAGTATTTATTGTCGATCTTTTCATGGATACTTCCGGGAATGTTAACCATCTCAAATGTTTACTTGACATCAGTATCATGCTTGCGTATATATATATATATATATATAGATAAGTGTACATGTTTTCGTCATATAAGAATTCGTAAATTTGTTTTATTTAATGCTTGCTTGAGGGCAAAAACGAAGCAATTCTAACAAACAATTATTTCTCTTAAAACACACATATATTTACATACATTTTATATGCACTTTTATACACATTTAAACATACATTGTATAATTGAAAGCATATAATGTATAAACAAAAAAAAAAAAAATTTTTATATGTATGCATGCATATATGTATATATACATATATATATAGCAGGGATACACAACAACGTATGTGTAGAGGGAGGAGGCAATTGTCATAAATAACAACATTAATCCCGGCTAAAAGAAAAGCACAAATGGTTATTATGTATAAAAAAAAAAAAAAAAATTAAAAAAAATGCATGGACGTAAAAATGCTGGTATGAATGGCACACACAATGAAGGATAAAACAATTGCAAGTAATTTGGTTTGAACATAATGAAGCAGCCTGACATTTTACACATAAGAAGTTCACTTTCAAGAGAATTGAAAGCAAAGCAGGGCTCCTGGGACGTCTCCCGTGTTTACTCATTTTTAAAGTCATTCAATCACTGTGAGAGCTTCAGATCTAAGATGCGGAAAATTAAAAGCTTATCATGGGCGAAAAACATATGCTGCTGATCATGCTGCTAAAAAAACTTTCTATGTGCATTTTTAAGAAACCAAAGGGTGCACTCTAGATCGGTTTATTTATTGCTTTCCCTGCGTCCCCGTTTTAATGGAATTTCCAAAATTGCAAAAATTAAAACGACACAACCCACGAGATCGATTTTTGAGTTGAACCTGACACTTTCCTAAAACAAAAACAAGGAATGTCCAAATATTCAGAAAATTTATACCAAGTATCAAGAAGATCAAGAGTATCAAGAAGAAGAAGAATGCTTGATATATGTTTCCTTGATAAACTTAGAATTAAAAGTTGTTTTTCCTCGTGACTGACCGTCTGTCCTTCCGTCCATCCATCTATTTGTTCTACTATAGCAAAAATTTTCAAAATTTATAAAATGAAACTGAAATAAAGCGTATAATCGTTTCAAATCAATTCGCAGATTAAGTTTGAGTGAAAGCTGCAAATGGTCCAGAAACGCTAAGCGTCTGATAATGAAAACCAAGTAGCCTGCATAAAAAGTCGACTTCAACATGGAATTTGCTTTGGATTTGCTTTCCGCTCTGCAAAAGCGGACGTCAGCTTAATATTCAAAACTGATTGATTCAAGTTCGGTTCCGTTCGTTTTTTAAATTTTTGAATCCTTAAATTGTAAGAATCTTAGATGAAAAGATAAAATTTGTATCTTGGTATAGGACAAAATTAAAAATATTTTAATTTCGAACATTTACAGAATGTGTGTAGAAATTCAACCTAAAAATGATGTCGATTGAACTCTTGATAAGTAATCGAGGTAATCATACATAATTTTTAATATAATTTGATTCTTCTTACCATCGTCTACAATTTTCTTGGGAGCTCATCGCTTGTGCTATTAGCGAGAAATTTGCATTAAACATTAAAAGTGTCTCGGTAAGCTTTTGTACCAAATTCTTCTATAAATCGTACGTTATATTCTTTTACGCAAATGTAGGTAAATCATCATAATCTATATATGTATATAGTTTCAGTAGACTACATGCCTAATACAAGTACATCTTTAATCCTTTTCAAGAATCGTGTACGTTTATGTCAAATCAATATAATAATACGTAAATAAATCCCTTTGAACTGATGAACTGATGAACTGATTCATGATTATTGTAAAAACAACTATTATAGCCTTCATTCA
The DNA here is from genome assembly GCA_000688735.1 of Glossina austeni. Lineage (NCBI taxonomy): Eukaryota > Metazoa > Arthropoda > Insecta > Diptera > Glossinidae > Glossina > Glossina austeni. The sequence continues at coordinate 23,036 of KK503096.1, read as the reverse complement.
TACTTGATATACTTTAGAATTTTTATGTATGCTCTTTCGATTTGATTTAAAGATCAGTTTAACCTGCGCCCGTATGCAAAACATTCGTTTTGGTTGCAGCTCATGTAAAGAACCAGGAAATTGCAACTTTGGCAATCTTCGTTTTTATTAAAATTAATTACTTGCCGGGCTAAACATATTTCTACTCTTCTATGAAAGTCTTAAAAAGAGATTATTAGAAAAGAAGTCGCTTAACAGAAAACAAATTGGAAAACTAAAAGCACAAGAAAAAAAAACATATGCGGAAATTTTATGAAAACATGATTTGTGTTTGTACGTTTGTTGCTGGTTGCTTGCTTGCTTGTCTGTTAAGGAAGGAAATTATGTTGCAGTTGCAAGAAATGGTACAAAAGGCACATTACTGAACGATACAAACTTGTTTTTATATATATAAATATATATATTTGTTAGTGTAGGTTGCGGTGGAAATGAAATGTCACGGATTTTCTCATTAGTTTTAATCAATGTGTTATAAGTAAACGGATATTATAATAAAGAAAAAAAAAAAATACATTTATAAATGAAAAAGTAAAAATTAATTTGCTCATCTTACCTGCTTTAAATGTAAAAATGTTAATTTCGTAAGTTTTCTTATTTCGATATTTGCAGCAATATTCATTTATATATAAAATTAAACAATTTTTTTTTTTTTTTTTTGCTATTTTATTGCTTACGAGCACGTTTTTTGTTTTGTTATTGTTTTTAAAATATTTTTCTCTTCGTTTTTTAGGTTAAACAATTTCCCTCAATATTTTTTTTTTTTTTTTTCTTTTTTTAGGTTAAAAAATTTCCCCCAATTTTTTTTTTTTTTTTTTTCGTTTTAGTT
>KK503096.1:8183-21744 GCA_000688735.1 Glossina austeni | reverse complement strand
TTACTTTGTCGTACATTTCTTATGGATGCCTTGGAGAAGACTCTTTGACTTTGCGAGAATAAAGTTTATTTCTCTGAGTAAAATTTACTTTGCCGTACATTTCTTATGGATGCCTTGGAGAAGACTCTTTGACTTTGCGAGAATAAAGTTTTTTTCTGAGAGTAAAATTTACTTTGCCGTACATTTCTTATGGATGCCTTGGAGAAGACTCTTTGACTTTGCGAGAATAAAGTTTTTTTCTGAGAGTAAAATTTACTTTGCCGTACATTTCTTATGGATGCCCTGGAGAAGGCGTTTTACCTCTGCGAGAATAAAATTTATTTCTCAGAGTAAAATTTAAACGAACTGTAAATGAAATGCTGTTATGTTATATTCGATAATTTTAGTTATCATAGTGCTGTTGAATGTCTTAACATTATTCGGTTATCGAAAACATTAGAATGTGACATGGATTACTTTAATAATGTGAAAGAATAATTTATAATAAAAGCTTTAAAAATTTAATTACAATTTTTAGTGCTTTTTATATTGACAACGGAATTGTCGATCTACCTTCATATCATCGGGGTTCTTATATAACAAGGACTTGAGGATATTAAGTCTCTCAGTCTCATCAACCATTCATTTCCCTATTAGCGGGACTTCATGCCTGCAAAAATTGATTTAGAATATTAGATTTGATATATATATTCTTAATTATTGTCCTAAAAATTGACAAAAATATTTACCAGATCTGATAAGCATCATTACTCCTAATGTTCCTACCACTGAAAATAACTTGCGGATTGAAAATGCTAGAATAATTTTATTGGCAAGTATGTTAACAATACTGATTTTGAATCTCTCGTATCGTATTTTAAAGCTATTATATATAAAACAACAACATTTTGTCATTTTGACAGCTCAGTCGGATATTTATGATTTTGCAGAAAATTGTTAAAGAAAATTGAATTTAATAAATAATTATTGACAAAAAGCGTAAATTAACAAAATAAAAGGAGAAATGACTGGACCTAATGTTAATGTTGCTAGTTACTTGGCTAGTCAAAAACAAAATAAAAATAAAGAATTGGCAGCCAAGTGGGCGGCTTTGGAAGATTTGTACAATGAAAAGTGAGTTAGTAAAATGAAATTCGGTTAGCGTAGTAATCATCTTACTATTGTCTTTATAGATTATGGAATGAATTAACTATAAAACTAACACGTTTTGTACGTCATCCCGCTTTGCAAAAAGAGTCAATTTTGATGCAATTGTATCAAAATTTTATACAAACGTTTGAAATGAAGTAAGTTTTTTGTTTGTGTGAGGTTATAGACGTATTTGATTACTTTGTCTTGTTGTTTTCAGGATTAATCCTTACGGTTTGGTGCAAATCTTAGAAGTAGTTGTCGAGCATATATCCGATAAAAAGGAAGCCATTGAATTTTTGACCAAACTTAAAGATAAAATCAAAATTTGTGATGAAGCCGTTTGGTACGTACAGGTGAGTTCACGAGGTCACGAGAATTATTGTCAATGTCATTGACATTTCATTACCCACAGGTCCTGCAAGGCAATATTTACCTCACATATTTAAATGACTTGGATGCTGCTAAAAACATCATTGAAGAACTGCGGGACGTACTGGAAGAAGTCGGAAATGTGACGCCAGTACATGGAAAGTACTACATGTTAGCGTCTCAGTACTACCGTCGTGTGGGAAAACATAGCGATTATTATCGCTGTGGATTACAATTCTTGGGTTGCTCCCTGGATGATTTTCCTGGAGATCAATGGCCACAACAAGCTTTTTTTTTGGGCTTGGCAGCACTACTTGGTGATGGCATTTATAACATAGGAGAGCTGGTAAAATAAGGTCTCTTTATTTGTTGACTAAACTTACAATTTCCTGTTACAAATTTCAGTTGGCTCATCCAATTTTGGCGTCTTTAAAAGATAGTCCAAATGAATGGCTTATCAATTTGTTAAAGGCTTTTAATACCGGGGACATTAAAAAGTAGTTTTCAAAAAGACTTGTAAACTAAATCCAATTTAAATAAATTTCCTTCTTTTTAGGTTCAATGAAATGAAACCTACCTGGTCTAAAATACCGGATTTGCTTGCCCAAGAAGTTAAATTACGTCAGAAAATTTCTTTACTTTGTCTAATGGAAATGACTTTTAAACGCTCCGCTACGCAACGCAATATATCCTTCGAAGATATTGCTACAGAAACGCAATTACCTTTAGGTGAAGTTGAACTATTAATTATGAAGGCCTTAGCTCAGGATTTAGTACGCGGTGAAATCGATCAAGTGGCCGGTGTCGTCAATATGTCTTGGGTGCTGCCACGTGTTTTAGATCGCAAACAGATAGCCGGTATGGCCACAACTCTCGACACCTGGATGGCCAGCATTAGTTCAATGGAGAAATTGATGGAAACACGTGCTGCCGAAATATTGACAAACTAGCTTTTAAAGTAAAATCATATCTACGGAACTTAAATTTTTCTTACAATAAAAAGCATTTGAAGAATAAACTGAACAAATAATTGAATGATATTTAGATTAAAATCAATACAACAACGAACGCAGGGCAAAAAGTCAGTTTAGATGAAGGGAGCTAAATATTATATCTGAACTATGGATGGACTGCCGTGAAAATATTACAGCGATATCTGTCTAATACCTTAGAAGTAATCACAAATGTTCCTTAGTGAGCTATCACATACCGTCTCAACGTTTTGAAATAAAATGCTTTAGCAGTAATTGCTTTAACAGGTTAAGCCTGCACCTTAATTATTGCTTTTTTCTACCCACTATTTTCAATATTTTATGCACTTTTTTTTTATGAATTTTTTTGATTAAGTTTTATGATTTTTTTTGGATGTTTCTATGAATTTTTTCATTCTCGCAAACACGTATAGTAACTTCGCTTTATATTTTTCACAATTCAGTTAAATTACATCGATTATATGCGGATATGGCGGCGATATCCCAAATTATGCCCCAAAATAGGCGAAATCTTTGGGAACCCGCCACCTTAACTATGTATGTTGTAAGCGTGTCCACTTCTTCTTAATTGTGGGCGTGTTAGTTGGCTAACCGGTATTGTCCTTGCATTAAGGGTTTATAATGATCATCCTTATAATGCGCTTCAAACTTGATGAGAGTCAACACTCTCTTCCTTTCTCTTTTTTTGAAGATGTGAAATAAAAAGATGGATGGGCAGACAAACAAACAGACGGAAAATCAGAAGAATGAACAGATAAACTGATCGCCGGAATATGCGTGCGGACAGACGGAAAAAGAGACGAAGAAGAAGAAATAAGTTTCATATATGATTAAGAAGACAAATAACTTTTTTAGGCACTTTTTTAGTGCATAGTGGGCAAAGACGCTATTTAACTTGGTTTTTTAAAGTATAATTTATTTTTTATAATATATTTAAGGAATTAAAATGTGTAAGCACGAAATAAATTCGCAAGTCAAGTCATATAAGAATATCGTAATATTGCTTAAAGCACTTTTCAGTTGCTTTTTTAGGCCTGCAGCCAACCTAATATGTTTCCAATTAGTCAAAATCTTTTGGTATGGTATCTCTCGTGTAGGGAGAGGATTATGTGTATTCAGTTAATTGTGTATGACGAAAGTATACAACATGAGCCATCCGTCCATCCGTTCTGTAAAACCTTTGTATTACAAACTTTGCTTTTGACGATTATACGAGTATATCGCAGGTAGGTCGAAAGGCTGCTTAATGCGGACTCAAATTGTTAAGTTCACTGGAATCTAATTAACTAACTATTACGTTACTTTGTTGTGTTTCCCTTTTAGCTGTTAATCCACTTTGCTAATGTTTAATTGTAAATATATTGCAAATAATGACATTTCGAAAAAAAAAAAGAATTTAAAATATTTGTAAACAACACAATCAAAATTCATTAATAAAGATGAAGTTTTTAATTTTTTAATTATATCCTAAATAAATATTCGAACAAGTGTTTTTGTAAATAGATTCTTTTTCTTTCCAGATTAATGGAAGAAGCTGCAGATCCTTATGGAATATTTCTAGTGATTCTAAGATTATCGAAAAAATGTTTAGATAAAACTCGAAATGGAGCATAAATGGAAATTTTTATGATAGTTCACTTTTAATTAACTTTTATTTTATTTTCGTTCCATGTTTTTATATTTACAAAATTCACTTTATTGTATTTATTTATTGTATAAATTAATATAAAATATATTTGGGGTCGGATTAGTAGTAATTTGTGTCATCATAATCACCATCAGTCGGTTAATTCATTATATTTGTAATTTGTTTTCCTCATCTGAATGAACAATTTTCTTTTCTTTTGTTTTTTTTTTTTGTCAGAATGTCTTAATAATTATAAAGCCTTATGGAATTGTTGTCTAAAATATTATAAATAGAGAAAAATTGAAAAATAAAAAAAAAAAACGTTAAAATTATTTATACAATGCAAAACAAAAATGCAATAATAATGTCTATGAAAATAAAACAAATAAAAAAAATATAAAAAAAAAAAAATATATATATATTTTAAAATTGAATATTAAAAAAAAGTAGATTATTGTGTTTTATATGTTTATTAATTTTAATAGAAAACATGTCCTTATTTTGTTCCCCTTTTTCTAGAAAAAAAGCTAACTAACTACAACTACTTGATAATTTCCAGCTTTTATTACTATTTCTAAAACAGTCTTTAAATATTTAAACAACGCAATTTGCGTTCTGGCATACGAGAAGTAAATTGAAAGTTGGCCGATGTTTTCAAGTTTTCACGTATATCATCATCCCGACGTATTTGAGCCGGATTTGCACCCATTACAGATCCTAATGGTATTTTACGTTGTTGCAATTCGTATAAAACCAAAGATTCCAATATAAATAAATGCTCATCATCAACGTCCGGTAATTCGTCGTGCATGAATTGTGCCAAGCGTAATAAATATTCAGCATTATGACCGCTTGGTCCACGGCATTCAACAATTTGTTGAGCTATATGTTCAGGTATATCCTCACCCAGCCAATGCGGACTATGGACATCTGCTAAATAAACTATTACTTCTTCGGCTTTACCAATGAATGGCGTCTCATATGAAGAAATGCGAGGATAAAATTTTGTTTTTACCGTTCTATAACCACCTAAAATATATAATCAAAATATTAATTTTTTATTGGACTATTAAAGAGAATTAAAAATGCAAATAATTTTTACCTAACGTGCATTCGCGTTGCTTTAAATAATCTAAAGCAGTTTGTCCCGTTATTTTATAGGCGCAGCCCCAGCACAATCCCTAATAATAAATAAATCAAATGGCAAAAAAAAAAAGCATATTGCGCTTAAAAGTATGTTATAAATATTTGTTTAAATAAATAAGGGACAATAGTTTTTCATTCATTGATCATTTTCTAGAATAATTTCTAGATACTTTTTACGTAGACCTTATGTATTAATATACAACACCATCGAGTGTTCAAACGAGAGTATGTATAGTTGATTTCGAGTCTTCTATGCTTGTCTTTCGGGGTTACATACGAGTTCTTAGTAACTCTTGTTTATGATACCCTGGGAAAAGTCCCCGGGTCTAGGATAGAAAGTATCAAGGCGTAAAAAGTATTTATATTAAAATGTTCAAAAGACTCTCGTTCTCGATAGTTTGCTGTGCATATTTAATTAAATATTCGCCTATATTCCATGGAAATTCTCTTAGCATAAAATCAATGAAGAGTCAAATGGGAATTTGACGAATTGATGCTAGGTGTCCATGGAAACGTGCCAGATAAAATTCTTAGTAATAGACAACCGAAATGCGTGCCGATTTCTCTTAGAAACCGGACATGTGTTCACATAATGGGGCTTACATTGGGAGATTCGGACAAAAACTCTCTTATTTTTATTACACCTTTTTGAACAGAACAGTTGCGCTTTTCATATTGCGCCTGCAGTTACTTACCTCACTATCTTCCACAAGTGTGGCTACACGACCAGGCTGTAAAATAAAAGGAAAACAATGAAAAGTCTATTTATTTCCCTCAAAATATAAATTTATTTTTAAGCTGATTGGATAACAAAAACGTGATGAACATGTCGACCATAGTCCCGAGATACATATCAAGTTTAACAATGGAAAGCAAATGATGAGTTGTCGCATATAAGCATAAGAGAAAGAGAGAGAGAGCGAGAGAGAAAGAGAGAGACAGAGATAGAGCAAGCAAGAGAGAGAGAGAGAGAGAGAGAGAGAGAGTTTAGGGTCTCAGCCTAATGGATGTATGCGTTTAGAGGCATCATATAAACGATGGAATTTTTCTTAGAATTTAAAGATTTTTGCGACCCAACTAAGCGTCCGTCGCTTAAGCGCATTTTCAAACATGATTAACTTTTTTCGGACATTCAAACTATATATGAACTTAATGACAATATTATTGCATCCATTCAGTAAGAGGCACCGCTCAGGAATATATTTTCATTAAAGATGTCTTAAGGTCTATCTTAGAGCATTAGAGACGGAATGACAAAATTACTATGCCTCTCTATTCTCCTTTAAAGAAACTTGGATTGTAGGATATAATCGTAGGATTTGCTAGCCCGAAAGTTAAAAGAAGAAAATAATTAATTTGAAAAAATGGAATCGAGCAAAAAAAAATTTCCAAGTTTTAGTTAAATTTACACATTAAATATTCGATTTTGTTTAAAAATATGAAGTTTTTTTTTTTTCAAGATAATTGTGCTATCTTGCTGTGCCTTGTTGGCTCTTAACAACTTCCATTTAAATGTTCACTGAAGTGCTTTGCTTTTTAGCATTAAGTGGTGAAATTGAACGAAATGTTTTTTTTTTTTCCGATAAAAACGCACGACACAAAAAGACTTTTAAATTCTCTTAAGTATCTATATTAAGTGCCTTTTCATATATCCAGTAGTTGACAGTAGTAATAATTTATTAATTATGGTACTGACTTTTCATGCATTTCCTTCACCACGGTAGAGTGGAAAGTTGTGTAAATAGTTATCACCGTAAGTTTTCCTCCCTATATTTTATATATACACCTAATTCTCTTTTTACACGATTTTTTTATCTGAACTTTTTTTGCACTTATTTTTTGGGAACGTATCTACCGTGTAAAAAGAGAATTAGGTGTATGTTGAATTATAAATATTGCGTGTACAGTTTACCTAAATACGTAGTAGCACGCGGGTTCGAATCTCACTGTGTAAAAATTTTTTTTTAATTGAATTTTTCTATGAAATTCCTAAAAATACTAAAAAAAAAAAAAAAAAAACAAAAAAAGAAACAATTAAGCTAACGAAAAATAATAAAAAAAAGTTGCCTAGCAACTCTCTTGCAAGTATTTGTTCGGTTTTAGCAAATCCCTCAAGTTCCAACTTTTCTATAGTAATTTCCTGTTCATTCAATCTTTGCTTTAAATTACGAAGACGTTCTCAGGCGTTAGATAAATTGACTGCATCTAGATAATCACTTTGAAGACGACGGACAGAGAGAGATCGTTTTTGTAATTGTCTACTAATTGGGAGAAATTTTATGCAAAAGATCTTCACGGACATATTAAAAGAAGAGGCCATTTTTTCTTTTCTGGTTTTTCAACAAAAAACAAAAGGGAAAAACTTAAAAAGAAAAATGTCAAGTCCGTAAGAATTTGTTTTTTTTTCTTACTGGAAGGACTTTTCCGCGTACTGTGCGAAGCTTAGCTTTGAGTAAATAGCTTGAATGTTAACCGACCTTTCTAGATATACCAAGAAGCAGGAAAAGCTTTAACATTCACAATATAATTACATTCAATAAGTTTCGGGACGCGAAAAAAAGGATAATATATCCTTGAAAAGAGCGAATTTCACTGTTGACTTGCAATTTATCGTTAGAAACGGTTATATCTGGAAGTCGTTGTTTAACAAAAAAATGAAAGCGAGTTTCTACTATTTTTCTTTCATTGTCGTCAGGTTAAATTTATGATATGAAAATAGTGCATCACTAATGATGACTGCGTAATAACATTAATGTTATATTTCAAGTTAAGCACAACATTTTACGACTAAATTTTATAGCATTTGGGCGTTAGATGAAATCACGTAATGGAATGCTTAAAGCTAAAAACTAAAAACTAGCCAGCAAAATATTCAATTCCATAAGGCAAACACTTTGCATTCTCTTTAGGAAATAATTTCTTGAAACTGAAACGGTTCACTTTTGATGAAACGCTTCTTTTGTGCATGAAAAATAAAAGAATATTTTTTTTTTCTTTTTTTTTTGCAAATATCAACCGATATAATAAACAAAAAAAAAAGAAATGGAACTTTTTTTTTTTTTTTTTTTTTTTGGGTTGTTGAGTAAAGTTGGACTAAGCCAATAAATTTGTGGCTTATATGTCCGAAGTGCAATACTTTACTGAAATAGAAATTTGCCTAATAATTAATGAGACCTCTTAGATTATTTTTAAGGTAAAAAACAAAATCGATAAATTTGAATTTTTACGTTTAAGGAAGAAATGAAAAAGCATACCTTTTCGGGTGTACCACGATGTGTAACATTGCCCTGCCAGAATCTTCGAACAAATCCCTTTATATAACCGGTAATATTTCTTTCGTATTCAAAACCAGGATTCCAGCACAACGAACCATATCCAAATACCCAGCAGAATGGTTCATTATTCGTTGCGGTTGCCCCAGTTAAATCGTTCTCTTCGTCACTCTCGGCAGAAAAGTGACAATTTAAGAAAAGATCTCTAAATTGTCGTGGCAAAGTTTCATCATTTGGTGATTGTGGTGGCTGTAAAGGGGCATCGAAATTATCAGCAGACATGATGATGATGACAAGTTAATGGAATTTTTTTTTTGGAATACAAATTTCGACGAAAAGCGCTCGAATTTCTAGCGGTACGTTAGCTAATTAATTGCAATTGCAGATACAAATAGTAATACTTCACGAGGTAATCCTTGCCCTGGTGATTACTATTCCACCTTTCAATTTCGTAATATTCACTTTCGACAGGTTCAATATTCTGTTTTATTGCACGGCTTTTCGGACGTCTCTTTAAATAATTAATTTTACTTAAAATTTCTTTTTCCTTTTTTTCTACTTTTTTTTTACGCCAAGACATCGATAAATACTTTCAAAATTTTGCGCTTTTCCGTTGAAAAAATTTTGCAATTTTTATAGACTCTCTCGATCAATTTTTCTTAAGGGAAATTTTGTCATTTTTTCACTTCTCCAATACCATTTTTTTTTTTTGGTTTTTATTTATTAATATTAATATTAGGGAGGATTTTGTTGTATGTTTATATTATTTTCACATATAATTTCATTTTAATATATTTTTGGTTGAAAGGCCGGTAAGGTGAAGAAAAAAAAAAAGAAGACGATCAAAAAATCTGTAACAAAAATATAAAAATGATTAAAAATTGTTCAACGATTAATGAAAATGAAAGAAGAAAAAAAAAAAAAAAAGAAAAGAAAAATAACAACAATGCTTTGAATGATTAATAAAGAAAATTGTTGTTATATTTTCTTTCGCTTCATTTCGAAAAAAACAAGGATCACTTATTTTATTCAAAGAAGAAATACTTGTAACGATAAACTTATTTTATGCGATTACTGTTTAATCTATTCTCGTTGTCTGTCAACTGTTAACTAAATTTGGTATTTGCTTTAGTTAGCAAAGAAACGTTGCGTTTGACGGCTAAATGCGACAAACGACGTAGCAATTCTTTATGCATAGATGCATGCTTACACTTGCCTACACTTAGCGTCTAAGTTTCATTCACAAATATTTCTATAATAACTATGCGTAAAGGCCGTTGCTTATAATTAAATATTTATGCGTTCTATTGTTATAGCAACAGCGATATTCATTCAAATCACTTCAGTACACTTCTAGTAAATAGTATAAATTTCTACTTTTTCTATGCAAATGCATCGTTGGCTTGCAAATGAATCGATAAACTGGATGAATATGTTCAAAATTAGCGAAACGTTCCAACGTGCAAAGTAAAGCATATCATCACCCATTCAAATACATGATCAACGCTGTAACCTCTATGGACTTTGAAGGGTGTAAGAAGATCTTGATGCCTATTATTAAAACATATAGATTTTGGAGAGAGAATTCCGTCACTTGCGGCTTTGGTCACTTCTTCTCTAAGCGAAAAAATATATTAATCAATGGGAACATTAGCTCTAGACGAAAGTGCTAGAGGTAAGAATGACTGCTATTTTAAGAAATTCACAAGAGTCAGCCTCTAACCGTATTTATAAAGAAACATGCGCTAAACACGGTAGGGCAACGACATTCTTTTGCGTAATTTTTTTGTGCATAAATATTCATCTTCACGCTTATATGCATTTATCTCATCAATTACTACCGTTACAAGAGAAATATCGCCGGGTCTTTCTATCTTTTTCTCTCTTATGAAACAGTTATTCCCATACGAATATATATGAAAATCAAAAAAAAAATACATTGTAGTCGAGCCAGCTCGATCTTTAGATACCCTATACGACTTCGCTTAGCACAATTCTTTCATTTTGATTTTTGTGATCAAATTTCTTAGCATACCTTTTATTATGAGACCTCACAGAAAAGAGCATCCAAAGGAAAATTAAACTTCTTGTCGAGGACCTTATTATTATATGTCGTAAAGTACTAAGAAGAAGACATGAATTGACATACGAAAGCTTACTTTTCTTATGTATGCAAAGTAGCCCTACACTGTCGACCTATGGTACACTTAACATCTATGTCCAACTTCCATCATAAAACATTAGAAAACACACCCCTTTTACCTTATGAAAGCTGACTTGCCATCAGAAATTTTGTAGGTTTTGAACTATTTCAAAATGTAAAATTTTAATAATTAGATCGTTTTGCCATATAAAGGTCTACCTTCCGGAGCAGAGACTATTTATGAGGGGCTTCCAAACATCAGTCTTTCCGTTTCAAGATTGGCAAGTATGCCACGATACAATCGAATTCAGCGATTTGAACACAAAAATACTTGGACAGCAAGACGCACAGACAGAGAGATATGCTTAAATGTGAAGCTAAAAGTAATTTTCGATTGGTATAATAGATGCTACGGCTTTTTAAAGACCTTCTGTATGTTATACGTACACGCCCAGAAGCTTAGTATAGTGTGCACCATAAGTAGTAAGCGCCTGATTACGGGGTACTCAATAGCGCGGCCATATATCAGACGCACAGACGGAGAGATATGCTTGAATGTGTTAGCTAAATATAATTTTCGATTGTTATAATAGATGCTACGGCTTTTTTAAGACCTTCTGTATGTTATACGTACATCCTCAGAAGCTTGGTATAGTGTGTACCATAAGTAGTAAGCGCCTGATCATTGGGTACTCAATAGCGCGGTATATCGGTGACCAGCTGGGATGCCAAGCGTGCCTATGGGATCTCACGCTTGCAGAAGAAGATTTCTGTAAAGAGGACAGATAGACAGAGAAGGACAACTTGACCGTCTTCTCAAAACATATGCATTCGGCATTCCCAACGCAAGATGTCCATGATGGTTTTAACATCGCCTACAAGGCGTTCTACACCGCTAAGCACCAACATATGATGATACAGAACATAGCCAAGCGCTTGCAGGCGACTGTAGTGGCACACTTTGCCGCTTTCCGGACAGCAGGATCGTGCAGCAGCGGCATGATGCACAGAGGTAATTTACTCGGGCTCGGTGTTGTTTATCCTGCTGTCCGGAAAAAACTTCAGGACTTCAGGAAAGGACATAAACATAAACAAAATCAGTTGTGTTTTTTAATAAGAAATAGAAGCAATTTTTATAAGAAATTGAAACCAAAATCACTATCGGGTTATTGTCTTTGCAAGTAAGTGAATTTCCGTTTCGTTTAATATATGTAATGTAAGGAATTGATAGAATTTAAGATCATGGAAGAAATAAAAAAAAAAGTTGCAACAATTGTAATATGAGAAGACTTTGAAATTATTATTATATCTATAAAGGAATTTTAATTTAGATCTAGAATATCTTCTTCTTCTTCTTCTTCATCTATTGAGCAAATCAACAACAATGAAAGATCGCTGAGATATTGAAAAAAAAGATCGGGAATATTCTTTATAGAACTGAAATTATTCCATAGAATGTGAGGATGAATCATAAGAATGTTGAAAACTCTTTATGAGAAATATATTGAGTTGGAAGAGAAGTAATTGACACATAAGACAACCGCAATTACATAATTTAGCGTGTAGCGATTTGAATTCCCGAAGGAAACGATCAATTTTGTAAGTAAACGCCTCAAACTGTTTTCGAGAGTGGAAAGTGACTGAAAAAAGACTTAATTACGCCATTTTCCCTTATTTTACTCATTGCTTATTCTCATACAAAAGGAGGATACGAATTAAACTCTCGTATCGTTTCATTGTTATTTATCTTCCCTTATCCCCTTATCTTAAAGAAAAAATCTTCAGCTAAAGAAGTTCCTTTAATCTGCAGGTTGGCTAGGATTTGTAAAGAATTTTATGTTTATTGAATGAAAATTCACTTTATTCAAGAGTTTGATAGGAAACTTTGGAATGGACCGCTACCTTGAGTTTTTTCTTTTTCAATTTTAAAATAACTGTGCGCTAGTTTATCTATATGGACTTTAAGGTGAGCAGGAGTTTTTCGTGTGACTCCGGTCAGTGGTCATCAGAAGTATCCCTTCAAAAAAGTTACCCGTACATTTCCAACAATTCGAGCAATAATGAAAAGTTTTCATCATTCAATCATTTCTTTAAGTGAACAACTATTCTGTTTCTAGAAATATTGATTTATGCATAACAACTTTTTATTTAATAAACACTTGAGAGAGTAAGTTTCCAAATCTTGTAATTCAAATTATTGATAAGATTGACAACGTCTTCTTTAATATGCAAACAGACGTATAGACTGAAGACCATACATATTATATGTGAGCAATAAGATAATTTTCTTTTTTTTTTTATCGTATTTTTTGCTAAAGGATTACGCAGACGATACATTGGATTGAAGATCTATACGCTTACAGGCGCAGGCAAATACTTATCAAATTTTGTATCCAGAAGGAAAATAGTAACAATAGCCCTTAAGTAACGAAATTGACATTGAACCAGAGAGAGAAAGAGATAGATAGATAGATAGCTAAATAGATAAATAGAGAGATAGATAGATAGATAGATAGATAGAGGGAGAAAGAGAGAAAGAGAGAGTGAGAGTGAGAATTAGAGAGAGAGAGAGAGAGAGGGAGAGAGAGGGAGAGAGAGGGAGAGAGAGAGAGAGGAGGTAGATAGATAAATAGATAAATAGAGAGATAGATAGATAGATAGATAGATAGATAGAGGGAGAAAGAGAGAAAGAGAGAGAGTGAGTGAGAATTAGAGAGAGAGAGAGGGGGAGAGAGAGAGGGAGAGAGAGAGGGAGAGAGAGGGAGAGAGAGGGAGAGAGAGAGAGAGGAGATAGATAGATAAATAGATAAATAGAGAGATAGATAGATAGATAGATAGATAGATAGAGGGAGAAAGAGAGAAAGAGAGAGAGTGAGTGAGA
>KK503095.1:53334-68618 GCA_000688735.1 Glossina austeni | reverse complement strand
AACTTTTACAAAATTGTTTAAAAAATAGTAAAAGGCACTTAACAAGAACACTTCGATACACACAATTTTAATTAGCAGCTGTCACTATTTAAAATATTCGTTGTTACAATTGCACCATATATTGAATTATTAGATTATATGTACACATTTGACTGGGGTGTCAAAGGCGAATTGGTTGAAGAAATGTAATTTGAAAATTCAATTTGTGTCGGCAAAACCACTATTTAGGGTAAAATCAAAAACTTCGATAAAGTTTTCGAATATTTTGTAAAAATATGCAAATATACATTTTGTAAATGGGTCTATAACCTACAGAAAATTTGTAATACACGTATTTGTCGCACGTTAACTTCGAAAAATGAAAGCGCATTTGTTGAATAACTTGCAACGCGCATGGAAGTATAAAAAAATATGTGCCACGGCGCTAAAATTAATTTTAAAAACACACTCAACATATCAAGTACGAATATTTCAACAACTGATATTCACATGTCAAAGCGAGTATTTTGAAGAAAGAGGCCGGAGAGAGACGGAGATATCCAAACCTTTATTATATCATGCAGCGGGGTGTGGGTGGGTGAGTGCTTCTGACATCATCGATTTGGCGGCTCACTCCACCCAATAGCACAATGCGATCAAGAAACGCAGGCAGCGCCGCTTCTACGTTTCCATGGTGTCGAGATTGAGGGCCGCGAAACCAGCCTCGCCGAATATACTGGCCAGCAAAGACCAAAGCCCTACCAACTTTTCCATTGAGGAAAACCAAGAGTTGGTCGAAGATTTGTCGCTCAATGAAAAGGATGCCACGTTGAGAAAAGAAATCTTGGCATCCCCTGAGAGAGGCAAAGACGCTCTGGCTGCGTGGGTTAATAGGTTGACAGGCTGCATGAGCAGAGTACATCGCAATCCGACAGACTGGGAATCGGACGGTCTTAAGAACCACCAATAAGGCCAGCCGAGCCGCGATGTACCGTCGTGAACAAAATGAGTTCGCGAAAAGCCCTGAAAAATTGGCTGCCCTCATTTTAGAAAATGAAAATTAGTATGAATTGAGCGCCTCGAATATGCCTGCGGCGATAAACGAGTTTTGCAGGATCTTCGCCGAACCATCGATCAACGATGATGAGCCGATTGCAGACCAGAGAGAAGAAAGCATAAAGGTCATGCAGGCGATATCGGCTGAATTAAGATGGGCAATGAAGTCTATGAAGAGTGACACCTCAGCGCTCGTCAACACTACCATACGAGTCTGTCTACTGGTCAACGCCATGTTGTATCTGGAGCACACGCCAAAATCGCTTAACATCGGCAAAACGGTATTTATACTGAAGGCGATGACGGGAGGTATTGATAGTGTCAGGACGCCTATTACGATATCGTCAATCCTCATGAGAGCCCTGCATAAGATCCTAGCACGCCGGCTTGAGGCCTTGCAATTGCACACCAATCAGCGAGGTTTCAGTCGAATTGATGGGTGCTTTTCAAATGCCTTCTGCCTAGAGCAAATCGTGAGACATGCCAGGCTAAATGGAACGCCATTCTGTGTGGTCTCCGTCGATCGAAGGCATTTGATGCAGTATCTCATCACAGCGTATTGGGGGCGCTGAGGAGGATGGGAGGGAGAAGAAGTTTGTACAATATATAGCACACTACTTAAGTGCAATCACAAGAGCAATGGGTACAGACTTCGCAGAGATGAGTGTGCGTCGGGGGGTAAAACAAGGAGGCTCCCTCTCTCCGATCCTTTCCATGCCGTCATGGATGAGCTCGTTTGCCAGCTGCAAAAATATTCGGGCGTGGAGATAAATCGCACCGCGGTCCGATGCTTGGATTTTGGGGAAGAAGAAGGTTTATGTGGATGCCTCCCTTCTTCGATGCGGCACCGACAGATCCTCCGTGTGCCCGCCCATTCCCATAATTCAATAATTTATGCGCCGGTGCGAGAGGGAGGGCTCGCTATCTATGGCATCAGGGACCGGATACCTGCTATTATGATAGAGAGAATAGAGAAACTTAGGTCGAATGACTCCGCTTTCGCCGCCACGATGGTGGTATGTGGTCAATGGATCTAAAGAGTCCGCAGGATGGTGACACATAGCTCTAAGCAAGCGTACCATCAAGATCACGCGGTGTCACTGAACTACTCCTCCGGCTGCGCGGTCCTGAGGCAATTGAGCGCGAATCTTCACAGCAACGGTTGGTTTTATTGCCCACCGATGTATTGAAGCGGGAAAGACTACGTAAAAGCAATTCACCTCCGCTTCAATCTCTTGCCGTGCAGAGGAATTCCCAGCAACACTAGAAATGCGAGGAATTGCAGAGGCGAAAATTGCCAATGGCAAGAAACTATTTGTCATGTGATGCAGGCTTGTCTCATGACACATGTGGAGCGCGTTGCACGCCATAACGCAGCACAGGACAAAATAGAGTTAGCAGCCAGGCGCAATGGCTGGGGAGTGTCGATTGAGCGACACATCATTTGCAGAGGTGGACGCCTGCTCAAGCCTGATCTCATGCTAGCCAGGGAAGACCGCGTCTGTGACGTAGGTAAGTGGGAGGGACAAGAACCCTTGCGCAGCTTCCACAACGGGAAAGTCTGCCGTTACTCATCGGACCCCTTCTTTGATCGAATTGTACCCAGGCAAATCAATTGCCTTCCTTCCCTTAATAGTGAGCGCTCGAGGGGCATGGTGTGCGCAGAACGACGCACTCACAGCCGCCACTGGAATCGAATAATTACAGGAGTGATTAGAGGTGGCATCATTATTCACTCCACGTTCATGAGAAGGGTATGGGAATTTTACTTAACAAATAGGGTGACGGCGGTCCGAGATCACGCCGAAGCTAGGGCTTAAAGAAGCTCCTCGTCTTTGCTGGCCTTCTACTGTCTCGAAATATAGTTTTGTGGGCTACTCACTCCCACTCCATATAATTGGAACATCATGATGGATCCTCTGTTAAGGGGGCTAGAAGGCATATGCAAGGTTTCTGCATATGCCGACGAACTGCTCATCCTAGCCGAAGGCCAATCGCGAGCTGTTCTTCAGCAGCTCGGAGAGCGAGTGGGGGCAAGGTGGGGGCAAGGTGTTGGTGTGCGTGTCTCACTGGAGAACACCGTGATGATGTTACTAAAAGGTAGCCTCCCTCATGGTCGACCTCCGGTGATTAGAATCAACGGGGCTAGTCTTAGGTAGAAGACTGTTGTCAAAAACTTAGGAATTAGCAGAGGTGAAAGGATGAGTTTTCTCCCTCACTTTGCAAGAGTGAAAAACTTTTGAATGTGGTAGGATAGGTTCGCCGCGTACTACGGTGTGAATGGGGGCTAACCAAACGTGCTGTTCGGACCATATATGGTGGTCTATGCGTGGCCTGTGAGACTTATGGGTCACCAATATGGCACTGAGCGATCGCGACTTCTATTGCCAAGTTAAAATTTTGAGTTGTCAGCGTGTGATTTTGTTGGCCTGTCTACCCGTGTGTCGGACAATTTCTACGGAGGCATTATAGGTCTAAATGGGTGCTCCCCCTTTGGACGATGCGAATTTCCACTGTCTTCAGGATAAGAAGGGGTTTGCCGTTACTGCCATCTGACTAATGATGAAGTAGAGAGATTAAGCTTCAGGGAGCGTATCACGCTTTAAAAGGATCGTGTCAGGCAGAGCAGCCTATTCGCGATGTCACGTAGGCGAAGAAGGAATTGGATATGTGCTCAGCAACCAGTTCTTCAATAATAGCATATCTTACCTCAAATTCTGCGCGAATAAAGGACGCCATAAAAAAGCGACGCCAAACTGCTCCATGCAAGGCGATCATAAAGAAATTACGAGCAGAAAGGGCTGCCGTTCGGTAGGAAAAAGAGGAAATCTTCACCGCAGAAACACATGCCTCTAGAAACACACACACAAACAGCCACAAGAAACCCTTGCCCATAAAATGACACAACAAAACAAAATACCGTCAGTTACTTCAGCGTCAGCACCGCGCCTTCTCGCACTGAACACAGAAACAAATGCGCTCCAACCGGAGAGGCAGGTAAAAACAACGATAATAGTGCCATGATCGCGGCTGTTATTGGCTTGAACCTGGACGAGCACGATGACGCTGACGGACAGCTAATATTGTCTTCCACCGCAGGCCAACGACGAGAACTCGATGAATGGACAAGCGCACTGATAGCGAGCTTGGCCAAACCCAAAAGACCAGCAAAACGCCAAGCAAGCAACCCCCAACAAACCACGAGCGGAAAAAATAAGAGAGCGGCATTATGTAGAAAGTCCCAGAGGGAATACATTGGTCATCGGAGGCAACCGGCCCAAAAAATCTTCGAAAATGGCAACTAGGAAGCAGTTGCAACCGCAACCACCATGGCGGAAGCAGTCGATGAATTCGCTGTGCGCTCAGTAAGAGATAACCAGACAATCAGCAATCAACACGAAACGTAAATCACAATCTGCCATCCCATTAAAGAAAAAAAGAAATATTCTTAAAGCCATGGACACAGGCCGGGTGTTGAAGGTGTACCCCTTAAAACCCTACGAAGAATGCCCACAAGCAACCTATCATTTTTATTTAATAGCGCGTTGCTGTTAGAATGTACTCCCATAGCATTAAATAAAGGACGGACGGTCCTTATACCGAAACACGGTTCAGGTGAAACAGCCAAATAGAGACCTTTAACTATCTCATTAGTTTTCATTGGCGCGCTGCATAAAATCTTGGTCTGCCAGCGAGCGGCATTGAAATCAACAACAGCGGGATTCGCTGTCTGGTATACGCTGACGATCTAGTATTACTTGCTAGAACACGGGAGGACGGCGAAGGGATGGTAGAAGCCGTGAGAGAATTTCTATGCAGCCGCGGAAACGCTGCAAAAAGTGCTATGTTGTGCTTTTGCAGCAACAAAAAGGTCGGCGTTGATGAAACACCCCTTAAGTGCGACACAGAATACATTCGGGCAACAAACGATTGGAGTCACATAGAATACTGGAAGCCGAATTCTCATCCCTGGGAGAAGTTCCATCCACTTGTGAAGCCCTATTCATCCAACTTAAACGTTTGAAACGTGCTGGAGTAAGACCCCACCAAAAAATGCGCATATTAAAAGATTTTTTAACGCCGCGCGTCATCGCCTGCATGCATCAACCAAGCATCACGAGGAAGACGCTGAAAGAAGCCGATTATAAGTGCCTTCATTAAGCATGTGTGGGAGCGACACAATTATGAATCGAATTAATAACTGCAAAGACAACGGCGGCCTAAGATCTCGCCGAAATTAGGTCAACTGGGCCCCGTTTTATTGTTTCGATATTTATTTGAACATTTATTGTAAAGTATTGTTTTACTATTTTGTTGTATTGTAAAGTAGTAAATGTATTATTAATTTTTGTAATACTAAATGATTGAAAAATAAATATGATTTTAATAGCCAAATGCCTCGTCATCTAATTAGGGACGGGAATGAATGGATTAACGAGGTTCTTTCTGAGCCTATCTACTCATTCTCGGTTTGTTGTTTGCCTAGACCACATGTGCTTGAGGAAAAAAATATTTAAATAATTTCGAAAAATAAAAACATAAATAAAAATAAGTCTTATTGTCCAAGATTGGAATCATCGTGTTTGCTGCACTGCACGCCAGGGTGTTTCATAAGCCCACTGCGAAATAATCATAAATAAATAACAAAAGGGGCTTTTGGTAAACGTACTGCAAAAATACGTATATACATTTTGAAACAAATACCAGAAAAAAAAAATTTTCAATTTTTCAATTTAACTTAACTTATCATATCATGTTAAAATCATATACTAAGTTTTTGTCAGAATATTCAATAGCAAATGCGACAACCATATTACCGATGTTGCAATTAGAGAATTTCACATTATTCAATTCTTTATCAAAGTTTTATAGACTAACGTAGTGACGTCTGACATTAAAAGGTGGCGCACGTCTGGGGTGGACTGGAATACCTAGGGGATTCTTGTCAAGGGACAGATAACCAGACTATCATGCGATGTCTTTCGACAAAAGCCGATCAATCAGCAGATCATCTGCATTAACGAATGCTTATGGGAAGCAAACGACTTGCTCCTTCCGCTTAGCCAGAGGGTTAATCGTAGAGGAGTTAAGTAGAATTCTAGTTTGAAACAGATGTGTAAGGCCGTCCGGCAGCTCAAGAGGAAGTTCCAAAGAGCCCGGCGGCTGAGCTGGGCAAACGAGGCCCTGCTTAGAGCTGCCTACCAACATAAGTTAAGTGAGTACAAACGTCTGATTGTCCGTGTTAAGGAAGAAGAATGGAGATCCTTTGTCTTACGCAGACGTGATGATCCATGGGGTCAAGTTTATCGGATATGCAGAGGCAAAAAGCCTATCGATATTAACTGCCTTCACGTACGTAACACAGTCTTAACTAACTGGGCTGACTGTATGTGTACGTTAAAGTCTACATTTTTTCCTAGATTAGAGGGACGAGTCTTGCCGGTACAACTGGTATCTGTCTCTCCGATAATGGAAATGCATAAGGTTGGGGATCTCTCCAATTAGATCCCAGAGATCTCCTGGTGCAGAGGGAATAACTGGTGAAATGGTTAAGGCCATTTGGAAAGTTATTCCTGAGTACTTGCATGCACTTTATAGCAAGTGTCTGTCTGAGAGTTACTTTCCGTCTGAGTGGACCATAGCCGAAGTTGTTGTACTTCTGAAATCTCCACATAAAACACGTAGTGAGCCACGATCTTATCGCGGAATTAGTATGCCCCCTGCACTTGGAAAAGTGTTGAAGAAAATCATGATTGAGAGATTTCAGAACAGTACGGTTTCCGTAAGGGGCGAAGTAATGTTGATACTTGGCTCCGCGTTCAAACACATGTTAACGAACCAATGAACAAATACGTCCTTCTACGTACTGTTCATTGACTTTAAAGGGGCCTTTGACTACCTGAAGTGGGACTGTGTATTGCGTAAGCTGAGGGAATTAGGGTGCCCAGAGTTATCTCTTTGGGTAAGCTACTTCTCCGAACGAAAGGCTTGTATTTGAAGCCAAGTAGGGCATGATCAGATCGGTATTGTTCGCGGCTGCCCGCAGGGTTCCATTCATATGGAATATGATGATGGACTCCTTACTTAGGCAGCTTGAAGGGCAATGCGAGTGTTGCGCGTATGCGGATGATCTGCTTATTTTGGGTGGTGCTGATTCAAGAGCTGCCCTCAAGCGTCAATCAGTAGATATACTCAATATTGCAATTAGTTGGGGAGACGAAGTGGGTTTCAGCTTGTCAGTGGAGAAAACTGTGATGATGTTGCTGAAAGGCAACCTCTCATCCAGTAGACATCCCACTGTAAGAGTTGGCAAGCGCAACATCAAATATGTCACGGAATTCGGCTACCTGGGCGTAAGAGTGGGAGAAAGGTTAAATTTTCTCCCGCTCTTTAACAGAATTCGACTGAAGCTGACTACAATTGTTGGGCAACTGCGTCGTGTTCTCAGGTCTGAGTGGGGCTTGCGCAGACGTGCGGTTCGTGTCATATACCGGGGTCTCCTTGTTGCATGTGCAACGTACGGTGGCCCGGTTTGGTATCGGGCAGTCATGGCTGCCTGGGGACGGCGTAAAATTCTAAGCTGCCAGAGGGTGTGCTTACTGGCTTGTTTACCTGTCTGCCATACAGTTTCTACTGACGCACTATAGGCATTAATGCGGGCTCCCACTCTGGATCTTGAGGCTTTGTATGTGAATGCGGCTTACAGGTTAAGGAGGGGTTTGTCTTTGCAACCAACGGATGGGGTTTATTTTGCGGGGGTGGAGAGAGAAGACTTGACGTACAAGGAAAGGATTAACACTTTAAAGGATCGCGTCTGTGTCCTATGGCAAGCTCGTTGGGATAGAAGTACCAAGGGCGACCTATCAGTTTATAAGGGATGCCTCGTTTGTAGGAGACCACCTTAATTTCAGGTTTAATATTTATTTAGGTTTCCTACTCACGGGACATGGTTCGCTCAATCATTTCCTGCATCTCAGGGGCTTGTCTGTTGTTGGGTCGTGTTCTTGTGGTTGTCCGTCTGAGGATTGGAAGCACGTGCTTTGCGAATGTTCGCTCTATTCCGACATAGGGACTTAGTTACTATGGGAATTAAAACGAAAGAGGACGACTTTATTTTTAACGAAGCTCTTTCTGAAGACGTTTACGTGCGAGACTTGAACCGTTTTGCAGCTGGCGCCTTCGACAGACGCACTGCGGTGCGCCTCCGTAGTGTAAACTGGGACTCTGAATAGATTCCCCACCTGGCTTCTTTATTTTTTCTTCTTTTTTGTCTCAACCTTAACCATTGTCACATTCCCACCCGTAGGCCACCAGTCCGACAGATGCTACCCAAAGTCGGACCTTAGACTTTTAAAACAATTAAGGTACCACGGGGGTCAGGTTGGCTAGACGATTCGCTCTGCGAGGAATTGCTGGCTGCAGTTTTTGCTGAAGCAGAATTCTCGTAGTTGCGAGTCTTCTACCTGGCTGCTGGGAACGGTCCTTCGGGGAGTTTCGTGGTGGCTGTGGTTGCCGCCAAAATCGCGGGAACGTTAAATATTTGAGGTGTTAGATAAGCCTCGCCTCCGTCAGAGGGAAGGGCATGCCATACACATGCCCTTAATCTGGAACTGCTTGGGAGCCTCCCTGCTCCCAACGGGGCGTGAGTGACGCTTTCTCACTCCGCGTGCCATCGGGCACCGTAGGGTTAAGCCTCCACGGTAGGAATCTACGTAAACCCCCTGTCACATATGTTGAGGTGAGTTTTTTCTTATATATTTCATTTTATTATAAATAAGAGAAGACTGAGTGAGATATTTCAATATATCTCATAATTAATGCATAATGGGGAAGATTATGAAAAAGAACCTTGGCCCGAAGAGTGTTGCGGGGGTACTGTCCGAAAAAATAACGTCCTCCCATGATGAGATTGTGATTGCGAAGGGTGGCCAGAAAGTTGGTCTATTAAAAGAGGGTGTTGCAAAGCGCAACCGCAGTCTATCCGATGTGTCGGATAGCGGCACGGCCGTTCAGATAAATATACGCCGTAGTGATTCGATGTGGTTTTCGGTTCTCGGCTAGTGAAGAGGCGCAAAGCACTGTGGCTGCACTCGCTTCCGTGGTTGGCACGCCAGTGCGTGCGCAATGCTATTGCAAGGTCGGTGGGCAAAGTGAAGGCGATTACCACTCGACAATGCGCGCCTTCGAGGCCACATTAAACAGCTAAAAAAAGGCGGCGAATGCTTTAAATCCGCCACATACTTGGGTGGGGCACCCCCAACAACTTCGGCTCCTGCCCCCGTTGTTGAGGCTGGACTGATTGTTGTACCGTCAATCGATTCGAAGTCTGGTGTTTGCAATGAACGCATGTGTTTAAATAGATGTCTGAAGAAAACAAAATTTCTTTCGAAAATACCAATTTAAATAGTTCAAAAACTATAAAAAAAACGTTAATAAAACTATACTTTTGTGATAAAAAGTGTTTGACCTAGTGGGCGTGGTCGTGTTGTGAAGATTATTTGATTTACATTTGGGTATTTTTATAAAAATTACTTTTGCTTGCATAAATAAAGAAGACCCAGAGTGCATTTGGATATGTGCAAAACCATATGTTTATGGTTATTATACAGTAGAAAAGACAAGACAGTGTCCGATACCACTTGTCTCAAAAACTATATAGCAGATAAGACGGGACAATTGGTTCAATTCCAAATTGTTCCGCTTTTTGAATTTGGCAACAGTGAGTGTTGCTCTTGGTTTTGGCAATATTTGGGCGATTTGGGCGTGGCATTGCGTTCTTTCGTGTGCGGTAGCTTCTAAACTCTGTGATTGTCAACTCCTGGGCTTGCAGAACTAGCAGGAAGCCAGTGGATTGCTTTTAACTTCGTATACCGGCACTGCCAACTTGAGTGGTTGTGCCTCAGTCCTGCTGTTGGGGTAAGTGTCTTCCTTTTTTGTTATATATTTTTGAAATATATAATTTTTAAATTCAACACTTCGCCTCAAGTATACGGTAATTAGTGCACTAAGTGAGATTTTTCTTGAATATCTCATAAGTTAGTGCAAAATGGTCAAGGGGAAAAAAAGATCCGCGGAACGAAGAGTGCGGTGAGGGAATTGTCCGATGGGATGACGTCCTCCGAGGATGAAAACGTGTTGGCGAAATGTGGCCAGAAGGTTGGTCCATTAACAGAAGGTGGTGCTAAACGCAACCACAGTCCGACGTGTCGGATAACGACACCGTGGTTGAGATGCGCCGTAGTGACTCGTTGCCTACGGTTTCGGGCCCGCGGTCAGTGAAGAGGCGCAAGTTCAGAACTGGCACTACGGCTGCACTCGCTGCCTCCGCCCCTGTAGTGGGCGCGGCAGCTTCCGCGGCTAGCAGGCCAGTGCGTGCGGAGGGGCGGAATGCTGTTACGAGGTCGGTGGGCAAAATAAAGGCGATTACCACTCGCCTTCAAAAATGCGTCCTTTCGCCGCACAATGTCTCCCTAGGGGCTGCCGCCGAGATATTGGGACTTAGTGAGGAGTATCAGGCGATATTATTCGCCTTGCTAACTGCCAATGCGCGCCTTCAAGGCGGCATTGATAAGCTGGAGAAAGGCGGCGGATGCTTCACATCCGCCTGCTGCTTTGGTGGGGCACCCCCAACAGCGCCGGTTCCGAATCCGGTTGTTGAAGCAACGCCGGCTGCACGACCTCCCAAAGCAGTGGAGACCTGGTCCATGGTGGTCCGTAGACACCGGTAAGGAGGTGGTGAGAAAGATTGTGCAGAAGGTGGGTCCGACGCTGGGTGTTCGTGTGCACGATCTGAAGCCGACCCGTGGAGGAGCGGCTATCCGTACTCCATCAGGAGAAGATCGTGGCGAACGCAAAATTCGGGGAAGTTGGGCTCAATGTCTCGATTGAAGCGATGCTGAGTCCGGAGGTGGTATGTCAGTCCGCGCATAAAATGCTAGATCCGTCTGGGTTTATGGAGGGCTTGTATGAGATGAACCTAAAAGGTACATTCTCTGCCGAGGAATTCGGAAGGAATGTCCGGATGGTCTCGAAACCTTGGGTTAAAGGTGGCGATATGACCAACGTCGTTCTTGAGGGATGCCCTCGGGCAATGGAGATCCACTTGAGCGTCGGAAGGGTGTACATTGACTACCAGTTCTTTGTGGTGCGTCAATATGATGAGATACCTGTTTGCTTCTGTTGCTTAAGCTTTGATCATAGGGTTAAAGAATGCAGGGTGTTGTCTGTAGACACTGTGGCCAAACAGGAGTAGTGTGTGTACTAACGCCACACACTGTCGGAACTGTGAGTTCCGGGTACTTCCCGTTGAACATCTTATGATGTTCCGGGCCTGTCCTGAATATAACAGGATGATCGCACGGGCAGCGGCTAGGCACTGGAAGGACTTTACTCATACTGCAGTATAACTGCACTGCAGTTATCATGCGTTGTGTGAGGTTGGCCAGTGTTTGAATGAGCAGTTGCAGGAACCCTGCGCTTTCGGTGGCAGGATTAAAGGCTTGCCAACGGGAATGCGGGGTTTTATTAGGTCTGGTAACCACTCCGCTGTCATAATAAATGATATAACTATGGATGCCACCCTTGTCAAAGGTAGTGACCATGGTGTCTGTGTGTCCGTAGAAGGCCCGCATGGGAGGCTGCTTGTAGCCAGCCTCTACTATAAGTTCAAGCAAGAACTGGATGGTTATATTAGGTTTATGGATTCGGTGTTACTGATTGCAGGTAACACCCCATTAATCCTGGGAGTGGATGCAAATGCCTGTTCCCCCTTGTGGTTTAGTAAGATGCCAGAACGTGCGTCTGGTCTTCGAAACCAGCTAAGGGGGGACGTTTTGTCCGAACGGTGTGCATCACGTAATCTCCATGTTTTCAATGGGCCTAGCGAGTGGTTCACTTTCGCCGGTCCAGTTGGCACTAGTGATATTGATATCGCAAATGGGGCTGCAATGGGTGTGTTCGATTTCTCTTGGGAGGTTAAAGGTGGATGGGGGGTTAGTGATCACCACGTTATTAAAGTGGTGGCCAGCTATACCCCTTCTTCATCTACATAATTGCAATTCACGCGGTGGCGCACTTCAGGAGTGAATTGGGATACCTACGGGGTCCATATTATGGAAGCGGTGGTTCTTCCCAGGTTCTTCCCAGGGTTGCACAAAGTTGTGCCTTCTGAGCCTTCGGATGGCATCCTCTCCGCCGCCCTTGGAGGAATATGAAATTGGTTTTGCGATCCCAAATACCAAGGCTAAATGATCGCCAGGTTTGGACGGAATAACTGGTGAAATGGTAAATGCCAAATGGAAAGTTATTCCCGATTACCTTTCTAAAATGTATAGTCAGTGCCTAGTGGATGGCTATTTCGCAGCCCAGTGGAAAGTGGCCAGGGTGATGCCGCTCCTGAAGTCGCCTGATAAAGTTAGGAGTGATCCTAGCTCTTATCGGGACATCAGTCTCCTCCCAGTGCTTGGTAAAGTCCTACGGAGGGTGATGGTAGCAAGGCTTGTGGAGATTCCGTGTCTGAGCGTGTCTGACAAGCAGTTTGGGTTCCGAAGGGGACTCTCTGCTGAGGATGCTTGGCTGCATGTGCAGAAATGTGTTGACGCTTGTGAAGCCGAGTATATGTTAGAGATATTTGTTGATTTCAAGGATGCGTTTGATTATCTGAGGTGGGATAAAGTCCTTGCCAGTAAATTGCGCAGAAATTAACCTCTGCTCATGTTATCTCTCTCAGAGACGCACATGTATTGTCGGTTCTATCGACATGGTAAATAGAGATGTTGTTAGAGGTTGCTCGCAGGGATCTATCTGTGGTCGATATATTTGGAACATCATGATGGATCCTCTGTTAAGGCGGCTAGAAGGCATATGCAAATTTTCTGCATATGCCGACGACCTGCTCATCCTAGTCGAAGGCCAACAGCTCGCGAGCTGTTCTTCAGCAGCTCGGCGAGCGAGTTATGCACATGGTCTCAAAGTGGGAACGAGGTGTTGGTGTGAGTGTGTCACTGGAGAAAACCGTGATGATGCTACTGAAAGGTAGCCTCTCTCATAGTCGACCTCCTGTGATAAGAATGAATGGAGCTAGTCTTAGGTACAAGACTGTTGTGAAGTATCTAGGAATTAGCATAGCTGAAAGGATGAGTATTTTCCCTCACTTTGCAAGAATGAGGGAAAACCTCTTGAATGTGGTAGGACAGGTTCGCCGCGTACTGCGCTGTGAATGGGGGCTAGCCAAACGTGCTGTTCGGACCATGTATGGTGGTCTATTCGTGGCCTGTGCGACTTATGGGTCACCGATATGGTACCGAGCGTTCGCGACAGGTGTTGGCCCAAGTAAAATATTGAGTTGTCAGCGTGTGATTTTGTTGGCCTGCCTACCCGTTTGTCGGACAGTTTCTACGGACGAATTACAAGTGTTAATGGGTGCTCCCCCTTTAGAACTTTAAGCAATGCGAATTTCCACTGCTTTCAGGATAAGAAGGGGATTGCCGTTAACCATTGCCGAAAACCATCCAGATTTTAGCTTAAGGCTTCATCTGGGGTTTCTGCTTACGGGCCACGGATCGCTTAATGCATTCCTGCATAAAAGACATCTGTCGTAAAGTGGGGCTTGCCTATGCGGCATGTCCGAAGATTGGTTGCACGTTTTCTGTGTATGCTCCAAGTACTCGGACCTCAGAGACTTGGAAGCAATGGGCATTCGACAGACGAATGGGAACTTTGACCTCAATCTGGCCCTCTCTACTTCTGAGTCGGTGGCAGCTTTGGGCGCGTTTGCTTCGCAAGTGTTCATCAGACGGAGCGCCGAGAGACGTGATCTGGGCAACTCTGTCTGATCCTCTTCCGTGCTCCTCTTGTACGGCGACAATGACTGAATGGCAGGGGTTAGAAGCTGCATGGAGCTCTTAAGTCTTGCCAGAGGCTTCCTCTTTCTGGTTGGTGATGTGAGGAATTCCATTTCCACGCTTTCCCTACATCGCTATTGATGTAAACTCGGTCTTCGGATTCGGTCTTCGGACTCTGTTCCTCAAAAATTTACTCTAAGAGGTTGAGGTAGGCCTCACTCCGCCCAGTGAGAATACTATGCCCTTGCGCTTAGTATAGACTGGTTTTCTACTTCGAATGACTATCTCATGCCCAGTTCGGGTCTTATGGGACCTAGAAAGTCCCACCGGAGACTTTTTAAAATTCTTCTACAATTCTTTTGTCTTCATTCTGGTACCACGGGTGTCAGGAGCCCCCAAAGCATTTCTTCTAGCTAGCTTTGGCCTGACAAAGGGAACGGCCCATAGCGGGAGTTTCGTGATGGCTGTGGTTAGCCCAAAAATCGCGGGAAGAGCTTTTGCTCGGTGTGGAGTTGCATTGCAACCGGGTGCCTTACCTACAGGAAGGCAGAGGTTTTAGATAGTGCCTCACCCTCACCAGAGGGGAGATGCGACCATAACTCGAGGACTTAATCTTCCTCATGGTAGCGAGTGCGCCGACTTCGGCACCGTATGTTGCGAAGATTATTAGTTTCGGGGAGTTTGAGTGCTTCACACTCCGTGTGCCATCGGGCACCGTGGGGTTAAACCTTTACGTTAGTGTACCCACGTTAAACCCTCAGAGACATCTGAGACTAAAGAGGACGACTCGAAAAATTTTGTCTCCCGACACCGCGATGATCCTTGGGGTCAGGTCCACTGTATTATTAAGGGGAGAAAATCTTTAGAGACAAGCGGTATTTGCTCTTCGAATGGAGTACTATCCCCTTGGAGTGTATGGATGCATTACAGGATACATTGTTCCCTGGGCAGGATCATGAGACGCTTCTCAGAATTGGGTTTGCGCCTCTTACTCCCCCCTTACAAAATTATGAAATTAAGTATGCGATTTCCAAAGCCAGAACAAAAAGATTCCCAGGCATTGACGGAATTACCGTGGAGATGGTTGAAGCTATCTGGAAGGTTATTCCTGATTACGTGTATACGACTGATTGTCTGTGTCTGTCTGAAGGCTCTTTTCCACTGCAGTGGAAAATGGCAAGTGTTCTAGTTCTTCTGACATCACCTGATAAGGTGAAGGGTGATCCTTCGTCTAATCGGGGTATCAGTTTTCTACCAGTGCGTGGAAAAGTTCTGGAGAGGATAATGATAGAGAGGCTGCAGATCATTCCGACTTTTAGTCTGTCTGATAGGCAGTTCGGGTTCCGCAATGGTCTCCTGTCAGGGGTGTGTCAGGAATTGTAACGAGAAATATGCCTTAGGCATATT
>KK503095.1:21129-40038 GCA_000688735.1 Glossina austeni | reverse complement strand
TAAGTCGTTTCTAAATTTTAATAAAAGACTTGTTCGCAAAAGGAGAGAAAATAAAGAGTTATTGTAAGGACCGTGATACAGCCTTGAAACAATTTTCAGCTATAACAAAGCAACAAAAATTCATTTCCAGTTAAAGAGACGTATTCAAAGACAGCATCAAAAAAGAAAGTCAATGCTGAATCTCGGAGAGAAGAATTTCCTCCAGAAAAAGATTAATTAAACGAAATGTTGTAATAACAAGTAAGAAAATTATATTCGGTCGTGATCGAATCTTTTATATTCGTCACTGTTATCCTAAAAAAAGAATAAAAAAGAAGAAAAGAACTAAATCTTCATACTCTGTAATGTTTGATGAACGAGGATGATTTTTTCTGTTTTTGGAATAAAAAGGAAAATTTATATGATATATATGTGTTGGTTTTTATGAGTACAAAGCAAGAAAACGAAGAACAAATTTGTAGATGATACCTTCACTTTTGCGAACTGGAAAACGTCTACCACAGGCACTGCACATTTGGACATGCGATACACATAGGTACAATCAGAATTTGAAACTTGATCAAGTGGAAATTCTGAAGTTTGCTTCTGCGCTTTATACAGCTATTGAAAAAAAATTTAATTTTGCTACACTACTGAACAGGCGCGGTCGATTTTATACATTTTTGTACAAGTATTCCAAGATCGCCTATAAAATATGCACCCAAGTTTCTGTGGTTTATGTACTGTAGTTTGTGGTACTGTAGTTTATGAGAAATGATTAAAAACCCAATTTTTTATTCATTCTGAACAATCGAGGCTTTCTCAGTTTACACAATACAGTGGGCGTGTCCTTTGACTGATTTAGACCGTTTTAGATGTCAACCTGTGTGTACGAAGTTTCGATGTTTCTGCCAAATTTGATGATGAAATTTACGGAAAGGGTATTTTTTTCCGACACGTTTCAGCAAAATTTGGAAATTATTTGTAGATAACAAACACTGTTGTCGGTAAAGTACGTTAATGCAATTGTAACTAAACGTAATTGCATTCACAAAATAGTAGATAGAATTTCTGTGATCAAAAATGGAATTAAAATATTATTTTTTTGAATTGCATTTTTAGTGGATGAAGTTGAACTAGATGGGTGTTCCCTCGTCATATCGAAATTTTAGGTTAACTCTTAATAGTTAGTTATAAAGCATTTTGTGCCTGCACTTGAGAGTAGTTCTTATTTACTTAGGTATGCGGTAGCCATTATTAAGATGAAATAAAAATTACCTTCAAGCTTATTCTTATAACATCTAACAATTCCGGAAAATTCTAGCGAAATGTAAGCCCATTATTTCTGCAAACAAACGGCATAGGGCGAACAGATCTAATTGAATTCCAATTGCACGATGTGCAATTGAACCGGTGTACTCGAAGTTTATTAAATTGTTACGAGCATGAATGAAGTGATCTTTATGGTTTTGTGAAGTAGTGTGGCAGTATTTTTCCAATTTAATGTAGACCAGGTAACCTGGAATGACACAATTAGAAGACAAATTTTTGTACAGTTTAAAGGTACTTACCAATATGTATGCATCATTATGCTTCCTATACATTTGTTCAAAAAAACCAGTAATAAGTTAGGCGAGGTTGAGTTCCAAAAGAACACATCACGTTAGCAAACTGCCAATAGCTGCAGACCAATGATTAAGATTTCTTCCACATGCAAGGTAGTTTTATACTCTGATTCTATATCGCCAGGAGAACTAAAAAATTTGGATTACTCCTGTAACTTTTTCTTTTAGTGAGCCATATCGGAATCCGTAGATGAAGCGCTTGTNCAAATACATATTGCCAAATAATCTAGTTCTGGAACTTCAATTGTGTTCGTAAACGCCAAGAAAAAAAAAGAACAACAGTTTGAAACAGTTTGCGCCGAAAACAGTGAAAACCAACCACAAATCTAAATAAAACAGAGTAGAAAATTTAGAGCATTTTAAATAAAAGGAGGAAAACGATCATGGCCAAGTACAGTTGACGAAAATATACAACAGAATTATTATTACCAGCGACAAGTTATCAAATAATATAAATGCAGTGACTATAATATATTCTTTTAATTAGCTAATTTTGTATTGTGTAAGCATATACGGGGACGCGAATGCATTCGAGTAAACCGGTGAGTTTGTTTCATAATTTATGATAATTTGTTTGACAGTGAGATAGGGTTTGAAATCTTTTTTGAATCTTTACTCTAACATGTTTATTATTATGAATCTTGTTACATCCACACAACTATATTAAAGAGAAAAACAAATGTATTTGTTTGTGTTCAGATATTTTCTTTAATTGATGTTGTCGCTCGCCATATTAGTTTCTCCTTTATTTTTTTTTAATGTGCATAAAGGCGATTAATTGCCTGTATTAGTAGTAGTAGTAGTAGAATGATTTCGCCGGAAGCTGAATCATGGTGGATAGGTTGCCGAAAATAAGTCCCAAAAACGTCTGTACCATTTCTCATCTTCGATTCAAATATTGGAAGTGTGCAGACGTGTTTTAGAAAGAAAGCAAATAATAAAATAATAAAATAATAATTTTTTTTAAAAGTAGAAAAATATAAGAGTATATAACTTTCGTTGTGTGTTCCTTCGTGTTCGCGGTCATTAGTACATCGTGTACATTCCAATCTATACCAATTGTGGAAGAAAATCTATATCTAAGTGTCTTACAAAGGTTGAAAATTTGTCCAATAAGATATTGGAACATTAGATATCATCGCAGTGTTGTTGCTCTGCGCTATTGCGCCACGGCGTTTCATATATTCATTGGGAAAATACATAATTAAAAAAATAAAGCCGAAAAAGAACAGAAAATTTGTAATTTAATTTTAATATTTATCATATCAGAATCATATGGTAAGTTTTTGGCACAATACTCAATAGCAAATGCAACAATCATATTATTGGTGTTGCCATTATTGAATTGAACATTTTTGAATTCTTTATCAAGGTTTTATACCTTAAATCTTTTATTATTACCATATATAATTTATGCATTGTTACCATTTAATAAACATTTGGTGTTGCCGTTATTGAATTGAACATCAATTCTTTATTAAGGTTTTACACCTTTTAAACCTTTTATTATTACCATATATGATTCATGCATTGTTACTACTTAATAAATATTTAAAGCAATATTTATTGTCTTTATTGTATTTTAATAAATATTTAGCGTCTACTACGGTGTTGTATAACATTAATGTTGTTAACCAATATTTATTGTAATTCATTTCTTTACTTTTTAGTTTGCCTTGCCAATTGCGAGACTGGTTGGGGGCCTTATTGTTGTTTTCAAATTTACTAATTAGCTTTGCAAAACTTGACTTCCATCTCCGGCATGAAGATATCAGACGATGATAGCCGGGTGGTGCAAGTTCCTTTAAGGCAGGTGCTTCAAGGTCAAATGAAAAGAAGAAAGAAAAGGAAAAAGGAAGCAGAGGTCCTTTCTAAAAAGCAGAAGGGCCTTAAGGGTTGCACGGAGGAGTTAGGGGACTCGTCCACCTCTTCGGTGGCAACCGTTACCGAGAGAAGAGCTGCTAGGAAAGCTGAACTGAAAAGTAAAGAGAACAGGTTTAAGGGTGTGTCCGCTCGACTATATGACCAAATCTTTAAAATTAAAGATATAAGTGGCTCAGAGGCAAAGTCGATCTTAGCTGACGATTATGAGAAGATTTTAATGGAACTTATTCAGGAAAACGCTCACCTGTCAGGCCGAATCGAAGGACTAGAAAAGGGTATGGGTAAGCTTCCTAAGTGGTCGGTGATGATGCGCTGACTGCCGCGGGGGGGCCTGTACCTGGTCCGCCGCCCAAACCAGTGAAGACATGGTCTGTGGTTCACGCGTTCACGCTACGGAGACTTCCAAAGAAGTGGTGAAGAAAATGGCGGCTCACATCGGGCCCTCCCTTGGTGTCAGAGTTCATGACATGAAGGCTACGCGGAATGGAGGGGCGGTTATCCGTACCACTTCAGGTGAGGAGAGAGGCAAGATTTTATCCAACGCAAAATTTGCTGAGGTAAGTCTTTCAGTGTCAGTGCTCCAAAACATTCGTCCGAAGTTGATAGTTCAGAGGGTGGACAAGCAGATAACACCTAATGATTCCATGGAGGAGTTGTATAAACTCAACTTCAGGGATAGTGGCATTAGCGAGGATGACTTTAAGAAGTCCATCCGTCTGGCTTGTCGCGCTTGGACTGCTGGAGATGGGCAGATGAATGTTATTCAGGAGTCTACTCAGAGGTTCAGCGGCATTCTTTTATCTGCGGGTAGAGTCTATGCCCATTGGTATTCGTTTCCGGTGCGTTCTTTCGATGAAGTACCGGTTTGCTTTTACTGTAGGGTAAGTGAGGTTGTGTGTCACCACTGTGNTCCCATTACTTTGGCGCACAAACATGCTTTTCATTTGAAGTCACCACGATTCGCAACTTGTCTCATCGAACTTTTTCAATGTCAAGCAAGCTTATATTTTCTTGACTTTTGCTATTTTATATCGCAGCACTTTTTCAATTTTATTTTTATAGAAAGTATTATTTGTTAATTCAAGTATTCACTGTCCACCGATACCATATGTTAAAACAGAGATGACAAATTTTTTATTTAAGATTAAGCTTATCGTTTTGTTAAAATTCAGCTGAACTTTTCATAAGTGCTACCATGTTTATTTGGCAATGTGAAACCAATAAATCTTGATGCAAACTTTTGACAATTAAGAGAACTTTTGCAACGCCCAGTATGAAGCTTCGGCGACTCTACAAAGTGCATATACTTTTGATCAGCATCAAATTTTGAATCAATTTAAGCATGCCCGTCTCCCCACTTGTGCAATTTTTGTTGTAAGCACTCGCCTGGCGGCAATAGTGAAGCTGTTGAGTTTAGATTTGGCAGAAACATTGAAAGTTTTTGTACGCAGGGCAAATCTACAGTAGTACATAAAGTGAGAAAACGCAATAAAAAAAATGTTTTGATCATTATTCATAAACTGCAATAGATAAGTGCACAAAAATTTCAAATTTTCTATGGGCGATGTTGTAGTCTTTTTACAAAAAATGAAAAAACTTGAGCACGTCCATGCAATGTTTTAGTGTATGAAACCTAAGCATATATAAGTATATATAAGTTCGCGGTCACTTGCAAATTTGGAATGCAACTAAGCATGTGCGTCTGTTTGTCTGTCCCTATGTCTGTATATTATTTGTGGTAAACATTTTCTTCTTAACGAACAAGATAACCCCCACAAATCTGTAAAAGAATTTGGAAGTGGTACAAAATTTTCAGATGACACGCCTACAACGCCCACTCACGTAAGCGACAAAAACTTTTATTTTACATATCTCAGCGAATCTTCGTCTGTTGATTTGTTGAATAACAGAAGAATAAGAATTTGTAATAAAAACAAAACAATAGAAGATATCAACATTAACTTTCTTTTCCTATAGACATTGTTTGGTGCCATTGTTATCTATGAACGATTTTATGTGAATGAATACCTCTGGACTTCTGTAAAAATTAAATCCAGAACACAAATTATTGCCTCGTGCCCACATAAATCTGCTCTTATATCGCTGTGACTGTGATGACTATGAAATGTTGCAGTTTTGTTGAAGTCACATATCGTCCAAATCAAAATCATCTAACTTGCTAATATATCGATCGTGTCTCGCCGGCGTTCTCTATTGACGGTAACTGCAATGCTCATCAGTATGATTTTAAAACACTCATTGGGCACATACAAGGATTTAAAACTTAACAATTTGCCTGTGTTTCTTTCTCTTTCAAGAATTTCTCTTCTCTACTTTACGTGTTTTGACAATTGCGTCGGTATCAATTGATAAATGTTTCAGCAATTGAAAAAAAAAAACAAAAAAACATTTTTCCTGCATAAAATGATAGTTCAATATTTTACATTAAACTTTAATCATTTTTTTTCTTGACGCGCACTTAAAACAGACCGTCTGCTTTTTCTGATCTCTTAACACCAACTCCTTTTTTCTTTTTCTGAAAAAAAAAAAGGTGAATTATAAGATGAAATTCGAGAAAAACATTCTCATGTCACACAGACGGACTTCTTCTCTTTTCATAATTCTCTCTCGCACAATGGCGTTATGTAAAGAGAGAGTTATGAACAGAGGTTCTCCATAATGACTTTACATACTCTGTTGGGATAAACCATTGGTCAAAGCAGACCGACGGAACCCCCATACCTCAAATGTACGCGGACGTTACAAATGCAGAGCGCTATATGGCTGCAAAAGCAAGAGTGCGTTTGGCTACATCTAGTATGAGATCACCAAGAGCTGTAGAAAAATTGTCATAAGTCTTATAAACGAGAAGTCAAAAATTATGGGTGACCACGGGGTTTAGGTTTTCCAGGAGAGGGATTTCTGCCAGCAAGTATAATGGACTTCCAATCACATTATCAGGAGACTGCTTTCTCGCCTGGCTGCTAGGCACGGCTCTTCGGGAAGTATATATGTGGCTGAAGATGCCCGAAGTCTCATGGGGACTTGAAACAATGAGGTGTTAGATAGGCCGCGGCGCTGACCAGTGTTGCAAGATAAATGGCTCATAGCAGTTTCTCTTATTCTGGCATTTTATGAGTAATAGTCTCCTTTTTATAGGAATTGCGCAAGTCCTTGGCTGTGTCATTTATCTCTTATCCAATTAACCTGTTATATCATCGGGAGACCTGAAGTTAACTCTTCATCCTAAATCTAATGAGAAATCTATCCTTGCCTGTTATCGCTTCTGATAATTCTTCGAAAACTGTTCGCATCAGCAGCAGTGGCATTTTTTATAATAGTCATTTGTAAGGTATTCATTTATATGATTTTCTTATTCTTCTCTTGTTCTTTGTAATCTTATTCATTTTTTGGCGCGCGCCTGAAATATTTACTCAATTTCTTTTTATGTACTGTTAAAATTGAAGGTAAGGAAACGTTATTATACCATCTCTTAATACTCATCACCGAAGGAGCCATTTGAATTTTCATTGCTGTGGATCCACGTGTACCTTTGCCAGTTAGTATATGCACTAAAAAGGCTATAATTAATGTGAAAAATGCTGACGTCCATTATGTTAAATGGTGCGTACTAGCGGCTATGGCTTACAAGGCTGATAAACCGACTGGAGATGAATTACGCAGGTTAGCTGATACGAGTTATTATAAAATTGGAAGCTTTCGCGAGATTGCCATTTAATTTCGAAACATTCGAATTGATTTCTCTGGCTTAAAATTGCCAATAACCAGCTGCAACATCAATCGGTTTGGGCAGAACAATACAGACATCAGCGTAAACATATATGAATTGGTACGTTCCATGGATACATGGAAAATGGTTGGTCCAACAAAGGCGACAAAAGCGCCAAAAAGGTTGCACATCAACGTGTTGACTGTGTTTAACGAAACGGCCGAGCAACATCACCATTGTCTATGGTGAAGAGAAGGAAATGCTATGATTGAGGTACGATAAGACAGCAATAGGAATAGATTAAGATAGAAATAGTGTAACGTCCGCGAACAAATTCAGAGAGGGTATCTGTCGGTCTGCGTTTACCAGAGATATCACAGTAACGGCATGCCGTTATGCGACATCGCATGATTTTACTGTTTTTGAAAAATAGGGGCTAGCCGCTAGCTATGCAAAATCAAAGAAAAAGAGAGAAAAAATCATGCGAAAAAAATTTTTGGTAGTGGTTTTGCATTGGAATGCTGATTGTTTTATGGAGAGTCGAAGTTTAACTATCCAAGCAAGCGGTTGGAAACAAAGATGAGGAAGAAAATTTAAATAAAAATTAATCAGAACTCTTAATATAATAATATAATATAAAGTGCAAAAGTGGTTGTAAAGTCTCTCAACAAAAAAAAATAAATTTAAGGAATATTCTTGGGCGTGTGGTTGGAAAAACATATTCTTAAAGCAATCCATCTCAATGATCATGATCATCAAAAATTATGGTGGAATTAAATCGGGAATTCGACGTGAAAAGTACGAATCTCCCAATTGAATGTAAATGCCGGAGAAAGCAAATTTTGTGCATGTAAATATTTTAATGGCAATCACAACAAAGATGCCTGTGGAACATACATGAAATAGCAATTTCTGATGCATATATTAAATAAAGGAATATTAAAAAAAAAAAGAAAAAAAAGGAAAACAAAGCACATATATATATAGTTGTTAAAAAAAGCAACAAGCAATATAAAAAAAAAAACTAAACAAAAAAAAGGAGAAATAACATTGAGAAAGATTGTAAAGTATAACCAATATAGTGTATCGTAATAATAAAATGAACGGAGTTGATGCGAATAAGTTTTACTTAAAGTCTTCCGTGTTTATTATTAATATTCATACGTGAGTGTTAGACAAATTTTGCAAAAACGGCGCGGGCATACAGATATGAATGCATATATTTGGTTTAGCAAAGTGCAAAGTCAAACGCGTATGGAATTAAAACAAAAGAAAAAAGGGGGAAACTTTGATACTGCAACAACATAAATTTATACGCTGTAAATAAAAGAAAATAGGATACTTTGTGGGAAGGGATCAGGCCTTCGTATTTATAGGCCAGAGTATACGTATAAATGGAAGCCCACAATCCGTTCAGTGACGCTATTATTCTATCAAACATCAAACCTTTTTCAACAGCAGCAACCTGCCGGACAATCCGCAAACCAACGAAGGCAACGACACAGGATCCGGGGGCACCTATCATCAAAACTATTCTAGAAACCGCACAGAATCATAGAACTATGCTGCGGTTCTGGCTTCTGCGCGATCGAATACAACAGTAGCGGTAATAACCATGAGCTAGCACGGTGTACGCGGTTAGGTAGAAAAAAAAAGAGGTAGTTTTGTATATCTATTTGTTTTACTATTCCCTTTTTTTTGCGCTTTGTTGGTAAATGCAAGAAAAAAAAAATGAGTAACTAAGTCCACATACTCCAACGCCGAGGCGGGGAATGGGGTGGTGCCGGCGTGAGGGGCGGTAAGGAGACATTTGGCAGTTACCGACGGACGGAGGAGGGCCCAACGGACGGTGTACAGGACGGACGGCATAATACACGCAGAGTAGATGTATATACAAAAAAAATAAATTTTTACTTAGTAGTTTTTCTAGTTTTCTTTTTATTTGTAATGAGGCACCAAAGGCCGAGGGCAACGGCTATTCCGACCCAGAGCTAGCAAGTGCCACCATTACAAAATGGCGCCCAACGGAAATTTAAACCCGAGAAAAAAATAAAATAAGAACTATCGGTTCAATTTTGTACCACGATGAACGGTGGTCGCTTTTTACAATAGGAATAATAGATTAAAATAGAGAAATAGGAGTAGAATAGCATATACTAAGCATAGAATAGAATAGGTTAAGCGTAGGATAAGGGTAGATTAAGAGTAGGATAATAAAAATAAGTTAGGGGAATCGAATGTAGTCTCTCGCAAGTGGAAGTCGTAAATAAAAAGAAGTATCAAGTCTCTGCAAAATGTAAGTTTCCTATGTTCTTTCTTCCCTGGCCGCTGAGCTGCCCCAGTTTCAGAGGATGGGTCGAAAAGACCTCACAATACATATATACGGCCTCATTTCTTTTAAGTTCATATATCTAAACATACGTGCTCGAAATATACTGAATTGCAAAAACATTATATACTACTGTTTTACAATTACTTTCTTTTATAGCGTTTGTTTATATTGAATGTCTTCAAGTAGGGCTGATAGTTTTGTGGCGCAAATGTTGTTAGCGAGATGTCTAGCTTGATATATAATATATAACGCTTAATAATAAGGAATAAATATTTCTTTTGCAACAAGAATTAATCACGGATTAATATCTGCTTTTTTTTTTTTTTTTTTTTTTTATTTATTTATTTATTTATTTTTATTTTTTTTTTTTTTTTTTTTTTTTGGCAGTAATAGCTTTTGTAACATCTTCCCCGAGTATTGAACTGCGAAAATTGAGCAGTTTCGGAATGGTTTTGGCTTTTAACTCGTACATTCTATTAGCTAATGTTAGAGGACCTGCCCCGGCAGTGATTTTATTGATAGATATATTTCGGAAAGCTTATGTACAAGCTCTGAGTAGCCCACGTTGAAACTTTTTCCCAATAGTTTGCAGGATGGTTGTTAAGTTACTTTTTTTGAATGAAATTTGAAAAAGTGTGACAGATAGAGAAGATCCTTGGGGCACTCTACTTATAAGGGGAAAGAAGCTTGAAAAGTAACCATTAATTCCCATCCTGAAGAAAATTGTGGGTCGAATACTACATGATTTTAAAATGTTTGAGATAATAAGTAGGCCGATTCTATCAAAGGCTTTCGTTGTAAAATAATTAATGTGAGCATCACTACAACTTCCGCCTGGATGAAATCCAACTTGTTACTTTGTAATAAGATTTTTACATTTAGGAATCCAATATTGAAGACACTCACCAAAAGAAAAAAGAAAAGGCTTTATACAGGCGTAATAACTAATTCACACAAATAAATTAGGAAAAATTGGCGTAGTGAAATTGCCTAAACAATTAGGAAAAATTGGCAAATAGACTAAATAGGCATTGGGGGATTAAAACCCGGTTCTGCTGGTCATTACAGTCGATTTTCGTAATAAAAACAGTTTTATAGCAAAACCTAGGTGGTAATACAACTGCGAAACACGAAGATAAAGTTTAACATAGCAAAGTCCGGCACGAAAACGTACACAGTAAGGTAAATACTCACCACACCGCTGTGCTGGTTCTTCGTGTTTAAATCCACAACTATAATTTTATCAATTGTACACTAATATCTTTGAGGACTAGTTTATTAGAAAAGACGAGACTCCAAACAGTTTATTTATAAATTTTCCGACGGTGGACCTTCTGTAAAGCGCTGTGTTATACCTCTGCTGAGAAGCGCCGTTACAATAACGATGCCTTTTTGGAGAATGCTAGTGACGTAAACGTCAACTATTTCTGGCGACAAAAAAGTTATGACGCCCTTATCTAATTACGTGTAATTGAATCAATTTGTTCGAAATTCGACTGAATGCGGCTGAAATAATTGCTACCGACCATTCGTTTAGTTTCCAATATAATCAAATAAAGTCGTTTTTGTGGTTTCATAAGATAGTGTAGCACTATTTGCCCAATCAATTTCCATCGGAATATGCAGCTGAAGGATTCTGCAATAGAGTTTTGATGAAATAGTTTAAAGAATAAAACTATGCGAATTTTTGAAGAACCATAGGAGCATCGAATCCTTCTACCGTTGGCTACGGGGGGTTTAAGGTGCCCGGCAAAAAATTCTTCTCTTGGAAGGATATAAGAAGCGTCGGAAGAAGGCTCTATGCAATTCTCTATGGGATCCACAGAACTACTGTCCTTTTCCGGCTATTTCTAGTTCTAATAATTAGTAAAAGGGGGAGAGGAAGGGCTGTAGTTAAAAAAAATTAGAACGAACTTATTGAAACTCCGTTGGATTTGGAAATCTGGAAATAAATTGGTTTCCAGAAGTGTTGTTGAAACCAAAGAACTTTAATTATGTGTGTACTAAACGTTTTTAGAGACTTGTGTTTTAAGTGAAAAATTATTAAAAGACTATAAAAGAGAGTTTATGGTTTTTGAATATTGTACGATTTTATTAACATTTCGTTTTACATCACAGCAGCTTTTATTGCTTATTATATAAATTATACTAATTACGAGTTCAAGCTTGTTCAAGCGTGTACTTAAAAAATGTACACTTTAGTATGTTATCTGAAACAAACTTATTAGCTTAAATTTAAAAGGTTACCATTAGCTTTTAATATTTTCATATTCACAGAGAGTTACAATCTGTATCGTAATTGGAAATAGTGTATAAGAACACATAAACGTGTAATGTAAAATTAAGAACAAGTGAAACATTATTTGAAATATTATTTAAACAAGGCATTTTGGATTTTTTTACATTTCCAGTTTTTGTAAAGTGTTGAAATGTATTTATTGATGAAATATTTCTTTCGCACTTTCTATATTATAATGTTATACTCTTTCTTGGTCATTACTTTAATATTTTTAAAGATTAGTGCTGTCTTCACGTTTACATATGCATATGTACCCTCTCTTACACATGTCAAAATATTTTGTCTGATAATATTGTCATCCGGTGCTGACATGGATAAAAAATTCTCTTTCCCCGCTTCTCGTTTTTCTAATCGACATACTGGTTCAAGTGCCTGAATACAATTTCAATAAACAATCCTCCAATATCTCAAAAGTTTGTGTGTCTCAAAGACAAAGTGTTACTCATTCACAAAAAATCTTGAAAAAAAAGTCAAACCACAGAACATTGGCACATAATGACGATAGAGATCGTTTTCTTTATGGAAAACATTCCACTAATTAAACCCTCTTTTTGATCACGGAACTACGGAATTAATAATTCAAATGCAAGCAAAAACCGCAGAACGCAAAAGGATGTTAACAAATTTCTGATTTTATTTAAATTCATAATTATTTCTTAACGATTTTTCCCTAATTATTATTTTTGTATGTTTTCGAAGTTGTGCTGTTTAACTAAATTTTAATATTGACAGTGTTGTTCTTACTATGTCTGAGCAACCTGAAATTAAACGCTAGTTTAAGGGGAAAGTTACAGTAAATGCTGAAGTCACTAAAAATCCTTAGTAAAGAAATAGGAATAGTGTCTCTCTCAATACGTGCTGTAGGCCTTCGAGCAGAGAGTGTAAACATTCGTTCATTGAAAC
Source organism: Glossina austeni (assembly GCA_000688735.1). NCBI lineage: Eukaryota > Metazoa > Arthropoda > Insecta > Diptera > Glossinidae > Glossina > Glossina austeni. The sequence continues at coordinate 27,286 of KK503095.1, read as the reverse complement.
TAAAATGACGGCGAATCTTATAAGTACTTCGGTTTCCTTCAGCCATTCAACGTAAATAAGGAACAAACATTTCCCTAAATAGAGACCTATTTGGGGAGTAAAAATAAAGAAAAACTGTAGAAAACTTAGAGGGTTGTTGGAATGAATGTATGACTCATGAAGAAGAGCATGTTGATAAATAAAATAAAACTTCTAAAAGAAGTTGCATTTCTAAGTTAGACTGGGGAGTTTTTTATTGTTGTGTTAAAAAACCAAGTACAATACAGTCAGCAATAAATATAGCATATACACTTCTATTACCGAAACCAATTCCCTAATCTACTTCAGCGCTATGCAATTCGATGCAACATACGGCAACCGCATGCCGACGACACTCGTGACAAATGTGAGTTGACTATTGATAATTTGAACTAACTGTAGGCCGAGACTAGGAGTAGCGTAAGTAAAGAATTATTTGAATGAAATCGTCAATACCCACTTATTTTGGTTTGTTTGTCTATGCTTTTACCCAACAAGAAACATTACACTAGCTTTAAAATCAAATCGATGAAAACTTCAACACATCAGAACTTTTTCAAAATTGTTTAAAAAACACAAGTAAAAGGCAATGTACGACACTTAACAAGAATAAGAGAGAATTTACTCGAACACTTCGATAGAGACAATTTTATTTAGCAGGTTTCACTATTTAAAATATTCGCCGTTACAATTGCTCCATATATTGAATTATTAGATTATATGTACACATTTGTTTGGTGTGTCAAACGTGAAATGTTTGTTCGGATATATTTGTTTGTGTCGTAGAAAATACACAGAAGTGTTTTTTTATTGCAAGTATTTTCTAGTCTTCTCAAATCTAACCGTAATGTTTAAACAACTATTTTCTAAAATAAAATTTTCTAAAAAGCGTTGTCTTTTGTTAAGCAGTTACAAACAAAATATGGAGTTAAGGAAGCAAAATATTGATTGCGCTGGAGGGTGTTCTGAGCTGGGTCCACTCAACAATTCAAAGTATGAGGGCTCAAACGAGAATAAGAACATTAAAGACAATCTAATGACCTTCATGCCCTCAACTGGTGCGCATTATGACACCGCGAAAGACATGTTAGAAAGCGTGGAATTTGTGTTTCAATAAATATTCGAATAAGATGTGCTTTGGCTTCTTCTTCGTTTATTTTATTTATTTCTTCTAATTTTATTCCTTTGCATTTTATTTATTCAAACATCATGGCTCAGAATCAGGTTAAATTGAATTATTTTTTCTAAAATAATGAATTCATAGAATTTTTCCATTCGATATGTATGGAATGTATGTTCATTTTTTACGGTGTTTTCTATAAAGATGAACGAACTTGTGACTTACTTGCGATGTTAAAACGTACTTATTACTCATTTTGGTCCACTATTTTGTGTAAAATATTATAGGTATTTTCGTGTAGTCTACATGACTATGTTTCTATGGTGTCGAGATTGAGGGCCGCGTAACCAGTCTCGTCGAATACACTGGCCAGCGAAGACCAAAGCCCTACCAACTTCTCCATTGAGGAAAATCAAGAGTTGGTCGAAGCTATAGAAACTTTGTCCCTCAATGAAGAGGATGCCACGCTGAGAAGAGAAATCTTGGCGTCCCACGACAAAGGAAAAGACGCTCTGGCTGAGTACGTTAATAGGTTGACAGGCTGCATCAGCAAGGTACATCGCAATCCGACACGACACACTGTCAATCGCACGGCCTTAAGAAGCACCAATAGGACCAGACGAGCGCGGATGTACCGTCGTGCACAAAATGTGTTCGAGAAAACCCCTAAAAAATTAGCTGACCTCATTTTAGAAAATGAAAATTGGTATGAATTGATCCCCCCGAATATGACGGCGGTAAACGAGTTTTGCATGATCTTCGCCGAACCATTGGTCAACGATGATGAGCTGATTGCAGACCAGACAGAAGAAAGCACAAAGGTCATGCAAGCGATATCGGCTGAAGAGGTAAAATGGTCGGTGAAGTCTATGAAAAGTGACACCCCAGGGCTCGACAACATTACCCTGCGAGTGTCGCCAAATAGACTCTGCCTACTCTTCAACGCCGTGCTGTATCTGGAGCACACGCCAAAATCGTTTAAGATCAGCAAAACGGTATTTATACTGAAGGCGATGACGGAAGGTAGTGATAGTGTCACCAAATGGAGAATTATCACAATATCGTCAATCTTCATGAGAGCTCTGCATAAGATCCTAGCACGCTGGCTTGAAGCCTTGCCACCTTGCACACCAATCAGCGTTTCAGTCGGATTGATGGGTGTGTTCGGCCTAGAGCAAATCGTCAGACATGCCAGGTTAATGGGAGGCCACTCTGTGTGGTCTCCGTCGACATATCGAAAGCATTTGAAACAGAAACTCATCACAGCGTATTGAGGGCGCTGAGGAGGTGGGAGGAAGAAGAAGTTTGTACAATATATACCACAATACTTAAGTGAGACCACAACAGCAATAGGTACAGACTTCAGAGGGGTGAGTGTGCGCCGGGGGGTAAACCAAGGAGACTCTCTCTCTCCCATCCTTTTCCCGTCATGGATGAGCTCGTTTCCCATTTGCAAAAATATTCGGGCGTGGAGATAAATCATACCGTGGTCTGTTGTTTAGCTTATGCTTTTGTTTAAATATTAACTTACTTAATTTTGTTTTATTAAGGTTTTATACCTTTTATACCTTCTTGTCGCCTAATCGAAGTTACTTATCTAGGTTCTATACCTTTCTTTTATATATCACTACCACATTAAATAAATATTTTATTTTTAAACCAATAGTATTGTTGCCGTTATATTATTTTTAATATTTGATCCAATTTTTATTGGTTAATTAATTTTAAAACTTAGTCTTGTTTTGTTTCACTGCCAATTGTGAGATTGGTTGGGCATTGTCTTATTATTGTTTAATAACCAGCATGTCTTAATAAATTTATAAATTTTTTTATTTGTCGATCTATCTCCAGCATGGAGATATTGGACGATGATAGCCGGTGGTGCAGGCTACCTTAAGGCAGGTGCTTCAAGGGCAGATGAAAAGGACGGAAAAGGAAGTCGAGGGCCCTTCTAAAAAACAAAAGGGTCTTAGGGGTTGCGCAGAGGAGTTAGTTGAAGTTTCGTGTTTACAGTGAACACCTCTGCTTTAATAGTGGTCGGAAGAAAACAATATTTTCTTTTCGAAAATACCAATTGAAATAGTGTGAAACTACGAAAAACTTTAATAAGACTATAGTTTTGCGATAAAAAGTGTTTGGCTGAGTGGGCATGATCAGTTTCAAAGTTAAATTGTTTTGCATTTGTGAATTTTTCTTATAAAAATTAGTTTTACTTGTATACATAAAATAAAGCCAGTGTTTCTCAAAAAACCCCTGAGAAATCACTAAAGTCGATTTTAGTGCAGTTTGAGGATTTTTACTCAAAAAAACTGAAAATACACCGAAATAATTTTCTAATAAAAATGTAATATTTTTCACATATACAATAAGTAAAAAGTGGAATATTTTTCACATATACAATAAGTGAAAAGTGGGACTATTGCCTTAAAAAGGTGGTGCTGACGCAGAGGTGGTGGAGTAGGAAGCGTTGTTGTTCTGTGCTCCTACATTGGTGGTTCCTGCAGTCAACTTTTCAGCGCTTGGTGGCGCTGGTGTGCGGCTGTACTTCTGTCCAGTTGTTTGGGGTGAGGGTCGTTTTTCTTATTTATTTTATTGTATATAAACTTAAATCTAACACTTTGCCTTATATACTGAACTAGTGCACTTAGTGAGATATTCCAATATATCTCATAATTTAGTGCACAATGGGGAAGCGGAAGAAAAAGATCTCGAGATCGATGAGATGACATCCTCCGATGAATAGTGTGTGGTGGTGAAGTGTGGCCAGAACGCTGGACCATTAAAAGGGGGTGTTGGAAAACGAAACCGCAGTCCGAACGATGTGTCGGGTAGCAACACCGCCGTTGAGATGAATACGCGCCGTAGTAATTCAATGCCTACGGTTTCCGGTTCTCGGCCGGTGGAGAGGCGCAAGGTGAAAACAGGCACTGTGGCTGCACCCGTTGCCTCCGCCACCGTAGTGGGCGCGGCAGCATCCGCAGTTAGCAGGCCAGTGCGTGTGGAGGAGCGGAATGCTGCTGCAGCGTAGTTTGTTCACAATGGAAACGTCAAGCCCGACTTCCCTAAACTTTTCGTTGGCCAAAATCTTTTCCCTCTCCGCAACGGATGGAGTCCGAACTACGGCTCCACCCCCGCGGATTGGTTTAATACCGTGGACTCTAACGCCCAACGTCGGTCCCACATGTTCGACCACCTTTTTGACCACCTCTTTAGATATGTCCGCAGTATTCCTACTACTGACAACCACAGACCAGGTTTCCACTGGCTTTGGAGGTACAACGGTCCGTGCAGCCTCAACAACGTGGGGAGGAACCGACGTTGCTAAGGGTGACCCACCCAAGATGGTGGCGGATTTAAAACATCCGCCGCCTTTCTCCAATTCCTCGCTGCAGCCCCTAAAGCGAGTATTTTCGCCCATTAAGACGAAGAGAACCGCCTAGTAGTCGCCATCAAGGCTTAAAAGCTCACCGGCAACATCTAGCGAGACGTTATCCGGCAAAAGAACGTATTTCTGCATGCGATTAGTGATCGCCTTCACCTTGCCTGCCTCAGCTTTGACCACATGGTCAAAGATTGCAGGGTTAGGGGGATCGTTTGTCGACACTGTGGTCCAAGTGGCCACAGATACAGTGTGTATCTGTACCGCCTGGCTGTACGGCTGTAACGCCGTACACTGTAGAAAATGTGAATTTAGAGGGCTTCCAGCGGGTTATCTTATGATGTCCTCCGCCTGTTCTGAATATAAACCCTTAGATGAGCAGCTAGATCATATAACTGAATCTGTTTGGAGTGTCAACGACTTGCTCTTGCCGCAAGGCAAATCAAAGAGGAGTAAAGTGGTGGACACGTCGTCTGTGCGAAAAAAGAAAGGCTGTGCGCCGCCTTAGAACGCAATTCCAGCGGGAGAGAAAGTCTAATGCTGCGAATGCTGTTCAGCTAAGTGTCGAATTGAGGCAATCTCTCAATGACTATAAACGCATGCTTATTGAGACTAACGAGGACGACTGGAAAAAACTTGTTTTCAGCAACGGTGATGATCCTTCGAGTCAGGTCTACCGTGTCATCAAGGGCAAGAAATCCTTGGAGATAAGCGGTATTAGTGTTTCTAATGAAGTACTATCCACTTGCAGGGAGTGTCTGAATGCATTACTGTCCTGGGAAGGATCATGAGGTGCTTTCCAGTATTGCCTTTTCACCTCTTGCCCCTCCCTTGGAAAGGTATGAAGTTGAATATGCAATTTCCAATGCCAGATCAATAAGATCGCCAGGTATTGATGGAATTACCGGGGAGATGGCTAAAGCCTGATTACATGTATACGACTTATTGTCTGTGTCTGTCTTAAGGGTCATTTCCACAGCAGTGGAAAATGGCAAATGTTCTGGTTCTTCTGAACCACACCTGATATGGTAAAGAGTGATCCTTCGTCTTATCGGCGCATCATTTTTCTCCCAGTACCTGGAAAAGTTCTGGAGAGGATAATGATAGAAAGTCTTCAGATGACTCCTACTCTTAGTCTCTCCAATAGGCAGTTCGGCTTCCGCAGCGGTGTCCATGCGGATGTTGGCTGGCTAGAGATGCAAGCATGTGTCAGGGACTGTAACGAGAAATATGTCCTAGGGATATTTATTGACTTTAAGGGTGCGTTCGACTATCTCAACTGGAACAAAATACTCGCCAGGCTGGTAAATTGCCTGGAATTTAAACTCTGAGTTGGCTATTTCTCCCGGAGGCGAGCTTGTGTTGTCGGTAGAAACGACATTACTTCAGGGATGTGACTAGAGGCTGCCCCCAAGGATCCATCAGTGGACCATTTATATGGAATTTTATGATGGATAGCTTGTTAAGGCAGCTAGAAAGCATGTGCGGAGAAGTTAATGGAATAATTGATTTCTCTGCATATGCAGGTGACCTGCTCATCTTAGTCATGGTTAGGGCTCGGAAAGTAATAGAAAAACGCGGTGAAAACGCCATGAGACTGATTGATGCATGGGGACACAGTGTCGGTGTTGATATATCAT
>KK503095.1:8668-18779 GCA_000688735.1 Glossina austeni | reverse complement strand
GTAGGTAACACAGTCTTAAATAACTGGACTGACTGCATGTGTACGTTAATGTCTACATTTTTTCCTAGGTTAGAGGGACCAGTCTTGCCAGTAGAACTGATATCTCGTCTCTCCGATGTATGAAATGCATGAAGTTGAGTATGGGATCTCTGAAATTAGATCCAAGAGATCTCCTGGTGCAGACGGAATAACTGGTGAAATGGTTAGGGCCATTTGGAAAGTTATTCCTGCACTTTATAGCAAGTGTCTGTCTGAGTGGAAAATAGCTCAAGTTGTTGTACTTCTGAAATCTCCAGATAAAATACGTAATGAACCCCGATCTTATCGCGGAATAAGTGTGCTCCCATGCACTTGGAAAATTGTTAGAGAAAATCATGATTGATTGCAGAACAGTTTGAACGCGAGCCTATCTGATAGGCAGTACGGTTTCCGTAAGGGGCGAAGTACTGGTCATGGTTGGCTCCGCGTTCAAACGCATGTAAATGAATCAATGAACAAATACGTCCTTGGACTGTTGTGCGTGTGCGGATGATCTGCTTATCCTGGTTGGTGCTGATTCAAGCGCTGCCCTCGAGCGTCAATCAGTAGATTTACTCAATATTGCAATTAGTTGGGTAGAGGAAGTGGGTGTCAGCTTGTCAGTGGAGAAAACTGTGATGATGTTGCTGAAAGGCAATTTTTCATCCAGTAGACATCCCGCTGTAAGAGTTGGCAACCACAACATTAAATATGTCACAGAACCCGGCCACTTGGGCATTAGGGTGGGAGGGAGGTTAAATTTTCTCCCGCACTTTGACAGGATTCGGCTGAAGCTGACTATTGCTGGGCAACTGCGTTGTGTTCTCAGGCCTGACTGGGGCCTAGAGAGACGTCCTATTCGTGTCATATACCGGGGTCTCCTTGTTGCATGTGCAACGTATGGTGCCCCGATTTGGTATCGGGCAGTCATGGCTGCCTGGGGACAGCGCAAAATTCTAAGCCAGAGGGTGTGCTTACTGGTTTGTTTATCTGTCTGCCATACAGTTTCTACTGGCGCACTACAGACATTAATGGGGACTCCCCCTCTAGATCTTGAGGCTTTGTATGTGAATGCGGCTTACAGGTTAAGGAGGGGGCTGTTCTTACGACCAACGAACGGGCTCTATTTTGCGGGAGTGGAGAGAGAGGACTTGACGTACAAGGAACGAATTAACACTTTGAAGGACCGCGTCTGTGTCTTATGGCAAGCCCGTTGGGATAGAAGTACCAAGGGCGGAACGACCTATCAGTTTATTAGGGATGTCTCGTTTGTAGGAGACCACCCTAATTTCAGGTTTAATNACGGACTTACAGCACGTTACAGTTTACAACAGGAATACTTTTTAAGGAAAAATACGTCATATATGCGGCTGAGCACAGCTAGGCAAAACCATAAAGCTCTAGCCAACTATATGTGCGACACATTTTACTTGATAGACTTGAGAATACACTTGAGAAGAAAACATTAACCAGCTCCATTGTGCCCCAATCCTTCCTACTTCCTAGTACCATCCGAACTCACGGAATTGGACAGCAATTTCATCCACCCAAAGCGGAGAGCTAGCTAGAAAAGAACAATATCCGATATGCCTAAAAGAAAAAAGCTTCACCTCCACATAACGAAATAGGGGGGAGGGGGTTAATGGACTAAATGCCAGAACGCTGGATGGGGGACGAAAAATGTCTGTGTTCATGTCCTTCTCTGGGCCTTCCGAGAGAAAAACCTGTTGTCAAGTTAAGGATTACAAATCTTTGACCCTTCTTAGGCCATAACTGAGCAGTTTTTAAATATAAAAAGTATAAAGCAACAGTTACATTTCTAAGGGACACTAAAAAAAGTCAGGGGTGAAAATGACGATAGTATTAGAAATGACCCAAACGGAGAAGTAGAAAACGTTAAAACCGGCGATAATTCTATCGAATACATACAGAAGCGCGCGCCTACAACAGTTGGAAATATATATAACAATAAACGATTAATTATCGGTAAATTAGTCAATTCGCCTGCGTAAAGTCATCAGATGTATCAACAGTCCGAAAGGGTTACATCTTTATATGTATATCTTTCATAAGATAGGGTCATCCATCTTGTAGATCCGAAGGTAAACGGAAATAAAACGCGGCATTGCAGCTACCGTTACGCTACTGAGAACACTGGGGAAACATGATCGATCTATTAGCAAGTTAGATGATTTCCATGTGGACGATACTCCAACAAAAATGCAACATTCCATAGTCATCACAGTCACAGTGATATAGATGTCCAGAGGCATTCATTTACATGAAATCGCTCATAGATAACAATGGCACGAAATAATGTCTAAAGAAAAAGAAAGCTAAAAGTCGATTTCTTTTATTATTTTGTTTTTATTACAAATTCTTCTTCTGTTATTCAACAAATCAACAGATGAAAATTCACTGAGATGTGTAAAAACAATAAAAGTTTTTGTCGCATAGGTTTGTGGGTGGTGTAGTCGTGCCATCTGAAAATTTTATATCACTTCCAAATTCTTTTACAGAAATGTGTGGGATATCTTCTTTGCAAAGAGGAAAATGTTTATCACACATACTACACATTTGGCCAGGCGGACATAGGGACAGACAAGCAGACGCACAGGTAAATTTGAAGTTATGAAGCTTGCTCCTGCGTGTTATAAAGGCATCAAAAAAAAATTAGTTTGATGCACTATAATATTGGATGGACATGTTCAATTTTTTCAATTTTTGTAAAAGTAGTACAACTACGCCCATAGAAAATTTGAAATTTTTGTGCATTTATCTATTGCAGTTTATGAGTAATGATCAAAACAACATTTTTTTATTCCGTTTGAAAAACAGAGGTTTTCTCGTAACATCATTCATTAAACAAACAATGAAATGCAACAGGTGTCGTTATCGAAATCCCATCGCTTCCAAAGTATTCAAATTGCATGTTCACATTGAGCAAAAAGCGAATTCAACGAGCTGTTCAACATTGTATACCTGAAAGCTTTTACCCAATTTGAGTTAATTTTTCTTTTGAGAGCTAAAACGATCACAAAGCCAACAAGAAATGAAACGCTCAGACTCTGGGCCCGTTTTCGCACGACAAGGCATATATAAACAATCCATGTCCACGAGCAAATTGCAAATAAAATAAATAAATCAACAGCACAAACTATCCGCAAGTTTGAGTAAACTTCTCAGTTACGATAACCACTGTGCTAAGAGAGCAAAGGGAAAACAAAGTTGCAAATACCAAAAAAAAATAGAGAAAGTAGAACAAAACAAACAACAACAAAAAGAGAGACTTATACAGAGCTCAATTATTGCTTGCAAAAACGAAATGAATTAAAGCGAGAAGACAAATTTATTCCTCTTACTTTAAATACACTCACATTATTTTACAATTTCTTATAATTAAGCACAACGAAAAAGCTAAGTAGCCACAAAAAGTAAAAGAAATAAAAAATACCAATTGCCGTAAAAATAAAAACGACTATACCGCGCCCGCAAAGTTGCCAAACTGCATATCCCAATCAGAAAGATCTGTTCCTAACTAGCTCCCCTATCTCCCGTCGCCCCTCCGAGACGAAGAATCTGTGAAGCCAAAACGGGGGACGACTTTAGCTCCTCACAAAACTTAACTTTAGGCAATTAAACAACTGTTTGTTATAACTTTCCATACCATCGAAAATCAGTGGCTTACGCCAAGTTTAATCCTAATCCGAGCAAGTGGAGTGTTCAATATTCATTTAAAATTGAATTAAAATTGTTTGGTTATTTCATATTGTATATTCAAAAATTTTTTTACTTTAAATGAACGAGACTAAGAAAAAAAATTTGTAGTTTTAGTTAGTCATGAAGTAACAGCGGACTGTTTTCGCATTTGTAACGAACCCTTGCACGATTAGCCTCACAGACACCAAGGACTTGATCAATTTAAAGGAGCTGTGCATATTAAGTCAGCAACATATCCCCAAGCTCATTAATTTCTTTAGTGGCCATGAACTGAACTAACATTTGGAGAATAAGTGTGTTTGAGGTGAGTTGCAAACATTTTGAAACTAACATCTTTAGAGTTAGTAAAGCCATTAAAAGTTTTTGCACGCAAGCTGGCGTTCGAAATGACCTACATCGGTCAAAGGAAACGCTTTAAATGTAACGTTAAATAATGTTTTTTGCGTTTTTGGTTACCTATAAACAACAATGGGCGCACGATAAAAATTTCCCTTATTCTATAAAAATCTAAATAATCATCTACGCGCATCCAGTATAGAATATGAAAATTTAGTTTTTTCGTTCATTATGTAACACACCTTTTTAAAAATCGTTTATAATAATAAGCTTTCTAATGCAAATACAAGTAAGTACAAGTAAGGTCTGTCCTATATTGGCGGTGACACGATATAAAATTGCACTTCTCGGCCTCTGATACGCTTATTGTAAGATCATCTTTCTTACCTATGAATGTTATATAATCTATTTTCTGACCATCTATCTAATTATTATATCTAACTATGATTCAAATATTTGAAGTGTTTTGAAAACAAAAATAAAATAATAAAATAATAAAATATATGGAAAAAAAAATATATATATATATATATGTAATATATATGTAATTCAATTGTATTCGCGATTTGCTCGCGGAAATTCATATAATTATAAAGATAGAAAACTTACGTAATATAAAAAGCGATAAAAAGTGTGTGTTACATATGAATTTGAAAGATTCTTGTTCTGTAGTGCCGCGTTATTGCGCCAGGCGCTGCATAAGCCGGTAAACAATAATAAAAGGGCGAAGAGTTTTGCGAAGGTACCTAAGTGGCTTCCTCAAATAATTAGAAAAAAAATTGAATTTTCAATTAAATAATAAACTTTCCAAAATCATATGATAAGCAAAAGCAACAACCACATTTTGGTGTTGCCATTTTAACTTACTTAAATTTGATTTATTAAGGTTTTATACCTTCATGCTTTCTTGTAGTTACTGATCACGGTTCTATACCTTGCTTTTATCATTACCATATCAATAAATTAAATAAATATATAATATCTAAACCAATATTATTTTATTACTTCTAATACTTGACCAACTTTATTGGTTAATTAATTTTAATATTTAGTCTTTTTTTTGTTCCACTTCCCATTGTGACATTGGTTGGAGTATTGTTATTGTTATTGAATTTACTGACTTGAATTTACAAACATGGCTTCTATCCCCAGCACGGAAGTATCTGAGCAGAATTTTGTGAAGGTGAAGCCGTCATTACGTCAGGCGATTTTAGCAAGGAGGTAAAAAACGGAAGGGTATCAAGGGTTGCGATGAGGAGTTGGACGATTCGTCAACCTCTTCGGTGACAACGATTACTTCCAGANTGAAGAAAAATGTGATGATGCTGCTGAAAGGTAGCCTCTCGTCTAGCAGACCTCCAGCGATCAGATTGCATGGGGTCAGTCTTAGGTACGTGGCTGAAGCCAAGTACCTAGGACTTACCATGAATGATCGTGGCAAATTTACTCTTCACCTTGATAAGGTGAAGGATAAACTTATCAACGCGCTAGGACAGATACGTCGTATCCTACGGTGCGAATGGGGTCTTACAGTGCAGTGCGGATGATATACGGCGGGCTCTTTGTTGCTTGCGCAACATGTGGAGGTGCCGTGTGGTATCCGAACGTTACGTCTGTTGTAGGGCGAAACAAAATTTTGAGCTGCCAACGCATAATGTTCTTGGCCCGTTCTGCCCGTTTGTGAAACGGTCTCTACTGACGACCTGCAGGTTCTGACGGGTGCACCCCCTCTGGACCTTGAGGTGTTACGTCTTAATAATGCCTATAGGATAAAGAGGGCCCCGCCCCTAATTGACGGGTTAAACCCTCAGGATGTAGAGAAATTAAATTGCTATGGCTCTTTGAACTCGGTTTGAGCTCTGCTCACTTATCCCCATAGGGTATAGTTTCCCTTATTAGACGAAAGAGGTTGGGATAGGCCTCCTCCGCCTAGTGAGAATGCAATGCCCATGCGCCTTGTATTGACAGGTTCTCCTATTATTGCAGCTTCCTTTGCAAATTCTATCCCATACCGAGTTTTCAAATCGTATGGGACCTGATGCTAAGTTTGACCGGAGGCTTTCTTATTCTTCTTTCATTACTTATTTTCTTTTTATATTCGATACCACGGGCGTCACGAGCCACCTAAGCAATTTTTTAGCTTCGGCCTGTCAGCGGAAACGGCCCATTGTGGGAGATTAGTGGTGGCTCTGGTTTGCCCAAATCGCGGGAAGAGCCTCGGCTCGGTGTGGAGTTGCATAGCAACCGGGTGTCTGACGCAAAGAAAGACAGGTTTTAGATAGTGCTTAGTCTTAACTAGGGGGGGAGTGTGCATTGGGGCGCTGAGTGTGCATTTCCACACTCCGTGTTCCATCGGGCACTGTGGGGTTGGGCCTTCACGGCAGGTATCCACGATATGCACCTAGAGACATCTGTCCCTACCTACTCACTTCGATTCGAATATTTGAAAAGTGCAGACGTGTTTTTGACAACAAAAATAAAATAATAAAATAATAACATATTAGGAAATATATATATATATATATATATATGTAATATATATGTAATTCAATTGTGTTCGCGCCTACTCATCACGTATAAATAGTGATTTGCTCGCGGAAATTCATGTAATTAAAAACGTAGAAAATTCACGTAATATAAAAAGCGATAAAAGTGTGTCTTACATAAGAATTTAAAAGATCCTTGTTACGTAGTGCCGCGTTATTGCGCCAGGCACTGCATAAGCCCGTAAACAATAATAAAAGGGGAAGGGTTTTGCGAAGGTACAAAAGTGGCTTCCTGAAATAATTAGCAAAAATAAAAAAAAAAATTGAATTTTCAATTAAATAATAAACTTTTCAAAATCATATGATAAGCAAAAGCAACAACCACATTTTGGTGTTGCCATTTTAACTTACTTAACTTTGATTTATTAAGGTTTTATACCTTCATGCTTTCTTGTAGTTACTGATCACGGTTCTATACCTTGCTTTTATCATTACCATATCAATAAATTAAATAAATATATAATATCTAAACCAATATTATTTTATTACTTCTAATACTTGACCAACTTTATTGGTTAATTAATTTTAATATTTAGTCTTTTTTTTGTTCCACTTCCCATTGTGACATTGGTTGGAGTATTGTTATTGTTATTGAATTTACTGACTTGAATTTACAAACATGGCTTCTATCCCCAGCACGGAAGTATCTGAGCAGAATTTTGTGAAGGTGAAGCCGTCATTACGTCAGGCGATTTTAGCAAGGAGGTAAAAAACGGAAGGGTATCAAGGGTTGCGATGAGGAGTTGGACGATTCGTCAACCTCTTCGGTGACAACGATTACTTCCAGANTTTGATTTATTAAGGTTTTATACCTTCATGCTTTCTTGTAGTTACTGATCACGGTTCTATACCTTGCTTTTATCATTACCATATCAATAAATTAAATAAATATATAATATCTAAACCAATATTATTTTATTACTTCTAATACTTGACCAACTTTATTGGTTAATTAATTTTAATATTTAGTCTTTTTTTTGTTCCACTTCCCATTGTGACATTGGTTGGAGTATTGTTATTGTTATTGAATTTACTGACTTGAATTTACAAACATGGCTTCTATCCCCAGCACGGAAGTATCTGAGCAGAATTTTGTGAAGGTGAAGCCGTCATTACGTCAGGCGATTTTAGCAAGGAGGTAAAAAACGGAAGGGTATCAAGGGTTGCGATGAGGAGTTGGACGATTCGTCAACCTCTTCGGTGACAACGATTACTTCCAGAAAGTCTACTAAGAAGTCTGTGACTAAGATTGCGCAGAGTAGTAAGAATGCTCTTAAGTTCAATTATATAATTAAGTTTAAGGAAGTGCCCGGTCGGCTTTACGAGCAAATCTTCAAGTTCAACGATGCGGCTAATTCAGACGTGATGATAGCCAATGATTATGAGAAGATTTTAATAGAGTTGTTTCGGGAAAACGCGCGCCTGTCTGGCCGTGTTGAAGGTTTAGAAAAGGCTATGGGTAATAAAAAGCCCCTAGAAGTGAGTGAGGACGGCTCCACGGGGGGAGGGGGTCTGTGCCTGGTCCGCCTCCTAAGCCAGTATAGACGAGGTCTGTGGCGGTGAACGCTACGGAGACTCCCAAACAAGTGGTAGAAAAGGCGGCGGCTCACGTCGGGCCCTCCCTTGGAATGAGAGTACACGATATAAAAGCTATGCGGAACGGAGGAGCGTTTATCCGCACCACCTCGGTTGAGGAGCGAGGTAAGATTCTGTAAGCAGCAAGTTTGCGGGATTATCAGTGTCTGTCCCTCAGAAAATTGGTCCGAAGCTGATAGTCCGAAATGTGCATAGGCAAATAGAACCTAAGGACTTTATGGAGGAGATGTATAATCTTAATTTTAAAGATAGGGGTATAAGCGACGAAGAATAGAAAAGTTCCATCCGTCTGTCCTCCCGTCCTTGGACTGCTGGAGATGGACAGGTTAATATCATACTGGAGTCTACTCAGACGCTCGCTGACATGCTTATCTCTGCGGGAAGGGTGTGCGTTCATTGGTATTCCTTCTCAGTGCGTTCTTTCGATGATGTACTGGTTTGGTTTAGGTGTTTAGGTTTCGACCACATGGTAAGGGACTGTAAGGTAAGTTTGGTGGTATGCCGCCACTGTGGTGAGACTGCCTACAAGAGCAATGTGTGCACAAATCAGGGCAGGTGCCGCAGTTGTTCATTTAGAAAGAGACCAGGTGGGCACTTGAATTTGTCACAGGCTTGCCCTGTCTATAGTGCCATGCTCGCTAGGGTGGCGGCTCGACATTAAAATGATCTTCACCATTTTACAACTTAACTGTCATGGCAGCTATGCTGTCATGTGCAATTTGAGGTACATGGATACTGTTCTGTCGCTGGCGGGCGGCACGCTAGTTATCCTAGGTCTTGATGCCAATGCTTGCTCATCCCTCTGGTTTAGTAAGATGGCCTGTAATGGCGGTCGTAGGAACCAGGTGAGGGGTGAGCAATTAGGTGAATGGTGCATCTCCGCGGATGTTCACGTAATCAATGTACCGAGCGTTGAATTTACATGTAATGGTCCAGCTGGTGCTATTGACAGAGATTTGACGCTTGTGAATAAGGCAGGCTTGGGGCTGTTTAAGATCAGTGGGAAAATAATGAGTGGATGTGGTATGAGTGACCACTAATTAATTGAAATTGGGGTGGCTGCTGTCCAAACTAATGTAGTGACGTCTGAAATTAAAAGGTGGCGCACGTCTGGGGTGGACTGGAATACTTACGGGATTCTTGTCAAGGGACAGATAGTCAGACTATCATGCGATGTCTTCCGACAATAGCCGACCAATCAGCAGATCATCTACATTAACGAATGCTTATGGGAAGCAAATGACTTGCTCCTTCCGCGAAGACGGAGGGTTAATCGTAGAGGAGTTAAGTAGAATTCTAGTTTGAAACAGATGCGGAAGGGCGTCCGGCAGCTCAGGAGAAATTTCCAAAGAGCCCGGCGGCTGCGCTGTGGAAACGAGACCCTTCTTAGAGCTGCCTACCAACATAAGAAGAGTGAGTATAAACGTTTGATTATCCGTGTTAAGGAAGAAAAATAGAGATCCTTTGTCTTACGCAGATGTGATGATCCTTGGGGTCAAGGTTATGCAGAGGCAAACACCCTACCGATATTAACTGCCTTCACGTAGGTAACACAGTCTTAAATAACTGGACTGACTGCATGTGTACGTTAATGTCTACATTTTTTCCTAGGTTAGAGGGACCAGTCTTGCCAGTAGAACTGGTATCTGTCTCTCCGATGTATGAAATGCATGAAGTTGAGTATGGGATCTCTGAAATTAGTTCCAAGAGATCTCCTGGTGCAGACGGAATAACTGGTGAAATGGTTAGGGCCATTTGGAAAGTTATTCCTGCACTTTATAGCAAGTGTCTGTCTGAGTAGAAAATAGCTCAAGTTGTTGTACTTCTGAAATCTCCAGATAAAGTACGTAATGAACCCCGATCTTATCGCGGAATAAGTGTGCTCCCATGCACTT
>KK503094.1:38251-64146 GCA_000688735.1 Glossina austeni | reverse complement strand
TTTCAATGTCTTTACCAAATTTGAAGTCGTTACGTTATTTTTTGCGACCAGGAGAATGTCAAGGATAAACACCACCCAGACATACAGACACTCAGACGGACGGACATGGTTTAATCAATTCGGAATTTTACGCTGTTCAAGAATATGGGCTCTTCTCTTTGGGTTTTACATGAGACGAATATAAAAAGAAATGAAAGCCGATATTACTAAAGTTATATATCCGATAATTTCTCATAAAATTCAAGTTGAAAATTATTATAAACTATTACTAAGCTTATATGTCCGATAATTTCGTATAAAATTCAACTTTAAAAATATTATAAGCTAATGTCAAGAAATACAAGTCGGGCGTATTCATATTATGATTACTATCGTTTCATTAAACGTTAAATATGATGATGTTTATATGATGAGCACCTGAGGACCTTTGCGCAAAGTAACAAAATAAAGTCCATTTAACTCGCAATTTAAAGCCGAAAGCATTGGGTTTGTTAGCTCGTCCATACGCATCTATGCAAAAATTTGCAACAGCAGTTACACTAAATGAAATGACCATTACAAGGATTGTGCAAACTGTGCTCATATGTATGTATAGATATAACGTATGTTTGTTTGCACATTTAAGCGTATAAATGTATGCATGCGAATGCATTTGTTTGTTGAACTGAACAAACTTTTTTGGTTAACGATATAATGTCGATGACAATACAATTACATGAAGTGAATGAGCCTTAGATAGCCATAGAGAAATTCATATTTGAACCATTCTGTGGTACAATAATAACAATTCAGGGTATTTTTGGTGCATTCATAAGCATAAGCAAATGCAAAAGCGACCATGTCAACGGAATGATGACTGGGCATGAATATGCATAAAGGTTTTCTTTGCAAGTAATCGTAGCAAGCAAGCAAAACATATACTTGAAATGCAATTTCTATAATTAAAACAAACAACCGCAATCATCATTAAAATGCTAATGATGACAATTGATGACGATTGTGTATGATAGGGATATTCATTCATTCCATAGAAATGTCATCGAATGCTTCATAAGTGTTCATAAAATATCATTATCATCGTTTCGTTGTCATTTTACATTTACATTGCCTGTAATGCGTTGCAATCTTTCCTTAAATATGTTATTTCAGTTTGATTACCTTCACAGATGTAGGAAAGAGAACATATACATATACATATATTCCAAATTATTCACAGTGCATTACATTTGAATTTCAATTGGACGGGACTCTCCTCAAATGCCACGTACGTATAATACGTATAATAACACAATACACGAGCGTTTTGACTTTATTTAGTCTAGGAAAAGACATAACATAACATACATAACACATGCAAATCAAACCGAACTCCATTCGAAATCATTTGCAAGCATTTTAATAAAAGTAAGTTTCTTTTGGTCAGGGAGATATGCATTAAAAACCCCCTAAAATATGCTTTTAAATGTTTATTTTATCTTCATCATACACTTAAATGTGCATATAAAGATGAATGAGTGACTACATGAGTGTGTGTGTGTGTGTGTGTGTGTGTGTGTATGTATAAGTAAAATTGATTGTGTGCGAATATATATATGAGTTGGTCGTTGAGTTGATTGTCTCTTTTCACCATATATTTATCTATAAAGTCACTTAATTAAATTCAGTTTTACTTCAGTGTTTATTTACTGCGTAACACAACTGACCAATTCGTTCACTTTCTGTACCGAAATATATGAGAAACACACTTTAACTTTGACAGCCGGACTAATGGATATGCCAGTGTGTATGCGTTTGTATGGTTGAATGTTTGTATAAAGCTTAACCGTTTGATTGCTCATTTCATTGCGTACATGTGCGTACGTGTGTGTTAATGTTTGTTTAATTACGTATTGATGCTTATTTATGATTTAATTAAATGCCCTGTGATTTCATGCAATGGCTGCTGCGTAACACTTGAGAACTTGATAATATTTGACGTTTGCGGTTTCATGTATGACACTGTTCTTGTTTATGGTTAAAGATATGATTAAAGATAAAAAGAGTGTTATATAATAAAAAAAATTCGTAATGAACATTGAAAGAGGAAAACCTTAAATGCTGCTTAATATCACTATTGAAAACAAAACCGAAAGTTTCGACAAAACATTGCTTGAAAATTTCTTCAAAAATGTCCCTCAAAACGAGTTTTCCTTAAGAACGCTAATACCGCTCTTTTCTCGAGCTTCCGATTCTGGGTATCCAATGATTTGAATTTTAACTGCAGGTTTAAAATACGATACTCTAGTCAGCATCAACAAATTGACGAAAGGTTTTTTCAAAAGATTTTTCAAGAAAATTCGATATCCTAGACGCAATTCTAATGCTGTATTACGTGCCTTTTGAGTGCACTGGATGGCCAGCTGAGCAGAAAGTCAATTGTCGATGAAGCAAACTTTAAAAGCAATCTGCGAGCGGATTCTCAAAGCGTTTGCCTTTCTCGAAGCTATTGCTTTTTCCTAAAAAAAATCGCCGGCTTTTAAAAAAGTTTGTAATGTTTTTGGCGAAAATGTTTTATCAAAATTAGCAGCGAAAGTTTCAATGACAAAGACGTACTGCACTGCCATATGATCTTCCAATCATTGCTAAAATCAATGAAATTATTCAAAAAAAACTGAGAAAGATCAGCAGAGTTTATCTTACGACATCGCTGTTGAAGTAAACATTAACTGAAAAGTTTTTTGAATCATTTTCGTGAAACCCTATACAAAACCGAATCGACATTTGAGTGTCAAATGGATTAACTGTGAAATATTTAATGGCCTACAGATCGGCGTTGAAAAGGAGAGAAAAAATTATGACGAAAAATAAAAAGTGTTTTACATAAGACAATTAGTACGAAAACGCTGGCGGTCTAAGATGGATAAGGCTGCATGAATAAATTGCTTTCAATCCGTAAAATTGAAACTAATGCTCTGCCTTTGACAGGATTGCAAGGAAGTCGTGCTTCATAAGTTACTCCCGAACTTTCCAGCCAACGTATTCCATTCTCTACCACCAGCTAACAATGCGACTAAAGCGTACGTTCAGATTTCATCAACAGAAAGGCATCATCTTCTATGATGACAATGTCACATCTGCAATGGTTCGCCAAAAAAAGGGAAGATTGCCTGACAAGTTTAAGTCCATCCATTTTCCAGTTCGTAACTGGCTGATTATCGCTCTGCTTACCATTTCTGCCACTAATTGAGGTAAAGCTGATTTCAAAAAGGGCTATGAAAAGCATTTGAATCGAAGTTGCGTCGAGAAATCCTAAAAATCTTGCTGCGACAGACATAACGATTTTACCAGAAAACTTGATAAAAAATTATCGATGAAACAGTCCATATGTCTTTTAAAAATATTTATATCCAAAACATAAACACAATGCTTTGGAAGTTCGGTGCACAAGTTTCTTCTTTAATCTTTATTAGTAATAAATAAAATCACTACAGAGGGAGGGACACAGGCCACTGTTAAATGCTTTGCGCCACTTCGCTTAGTACAGTTATTCATACAGTTATTTTTCCAAAAAGTCCTTATTTTGGAAATGTTTGAAGAAATGATCCGTTCCGAACGATTTTGAATAGCAATCGTCCTCGGGCCAACACGTGTCGTTGTACCAAATTTCACGAAAATATCTCGGAAATTGCGATTTAAATACAAGAAATACAAGAAAACAAAAGGCACAGTCGCACGGACAGACAGGCTTAGACCGATTAAGGAAGTGATTATGGCGCGATCGGTATAATTAAAATTGCGTTTAGTACGAGTATCTCTGGATGCTACATACATCCGCACAAACTTAGTATATCATTGCATCACAAGTTGTGTAGCGTATAAAAGTCAAGCAATTCAAACCCATTACTTCCCAAATCCATCAGTTTATTATTGCAAAAAGTACCAACACTTTTAACTGAATATAAATAAGCGAACACTTCGTTTTGACTTGCAGTCTTGTTTACTTAAAACAAAAGATACGGATATTAGTGCAAAAGTATTTGTTTTCCAGTTATCTCTCTTGCTGTCCCTCCCCCCCACAAAAGACAAAACAATTGAATTAAATGCATTTAATTGGAAAAGTCTAAGCGTATGTAAACATTTATTCGTACTGCATTCTAAAATAAAACTTTTTGCAGGGCACACAAGTGTAATCTTGATAAAGCAATTATTTTAAAAGCAGATGCACTTGCACGCCCGATTACATTAACCACTTGTGTAAACTGATTTAAATGCAGTATCAAAACAATACCAAATAAACGGAGCAAATTAGATTCGTTTTTGCCTAAAACAAACAAAAGCAAACCCTACATAAATATTTGAATAGAGAATTGATTGATTCGTAAATGAAATGAAATTTAAAAAATTTTCTACAAATGAACATAAGGCAGGGGTTAAAACCCTATACATGCATGTATATTAAATAAAATAAATTCATTCGTATGAGCACATAAACTCAAGGACTAAAAACATATCGTTAAGTTTCATCAAGCAGAAGAAAATTCAATTAGGCAAAGATTAGGCACACATAGGTATATGTGTATGTATGGAAATCGAATGAAAAACTGAAGTGAATATGTGGAGAAATTACTCCCTCTCCCCCTCTCTCTAAGTTGTCTAGTTTGCTTGATCAGATTGGATACTCGTTTATGAACTTGAAAGATTTTTAATGAAAAATTAAAAAAAAAATTTTCATTTTTCTTTGATTGTTTTCCATTGTCAGAAAGGGTCAGTTTTAACCGTTTGTGTTGATTATTAATTGAATTTTTTTCCGAATTGTAATGAAATGATTGATGGTCTGATTAAAAAATAAAAAAATAAGTTGCAAAAGTACGAATAATAAAAAAGAGAACAAAGTATAAAAATTATTTCGCCTGGAAGCGATTCTGGGATGCCTAACACATCTCCTACAATTTTTTGTTTCCAGAGACATGTATTTAATGGGAAAGATAATTGAAACCAATTTTTAAAACGGTATGTCCCATAAATAGTATTAACGGCACTATGGCTCTCATTGTCGAAGTTTTTATTAAAGGGACTATCATTTAATGGCAGAATTGACGGAGAATTTTTCTGCTAAGAATTTCATTAAAACACAGTAAGTCAGTGGAAAAAACTTATAGAAAATATATCATCGCTATGCAATCCCTAGTGCAGCAGAATTTACTTAATCGTTGCTTTAGTAAGTGGTACACCGGTAAAGACATAACACTTACCGGTTGGATGCGCACCCATTTGGCCGCGGATCCGATCTCCTTACCTCTTTCTTTTTCTCCACTTCTTATTGCACGAATAGGGGACATCCCCTGAGTTATGGGTCTTACTAAAACAAACCAGACATGTGTAGTCTTATCTAACTTTTGGTAAAACCTAATAAACAGCGAGGTAGAGCCTATCAACCGTCCAAGGGTCACTGGTCACACATTTGTATCACCTTTCAAAAACAAAGGCATATGTTTAAATTTTGTTGCATATTTTTGGGGAATTTCTTTTCTGGTACCCTAGCGCTCTTACTTCACATATTTAGTATAAAATTACACGAAAGAAAGAAATGAATTAAATAATTATTATGATTTATAAAAAAAAACATGCGGAAATACAGATGCTGCCAGCAAACCTTAGCATAAAACAAAAAAGAAACCATTTATAACAAATTTCTCAAAAAAAAAAAAAAAAACAAAATTGATAGATAAACGTAGAGTGAGTGCGCATAGGTATTATTTTAAAATTAAAAAAAAAGGAATTCTACCGAAAAAAACCTTAAAAGACCAAAACATCATTTTGTAAAGTACAAAAAAAAAAAAAAAAGAAAACAACAAATGTGCCCATAGGTATGCGCTATAAAACAAAATTCGCTATCATTTATTTTAAATTCAAACTGAAAATTTTTATTATAAATTTGCGAACAATTCTTTGAAATTCTTTCTTCATTCATTTGTTATAATGCCACCAGAGCTCAAAAAATATCTATTTTTTTTTTACGTTGTATATACTTTACTTTGTGGTCTACTTCTAGGCTTGCAATTTGTTTCAAAAGAATTGCATACTTTTAAGGTTGATTTCGTTATTGGTATTACCTTTTTATTCAAGAACATAAAATAATAATAATAAATTATTTAATTCGAAAAAAGGAAAGCGTAAAAAAATTAAAAAATCTCAGGTGTACACGTTCCTAACAAACAAAATATAATAACCATCAAAAGCTGGTAGATGTCTGTTAGGTACGTACTCTTTGCAGATGACATCTCTTACAAGTAATGTAAAATTGTTATTATGCATAATATTAAGCAAAAGCGAGAACACACGAAAGCTTGCGTTTGCCATGTGTACAAGTTAATAATGTTATGAATTTTATATATATTTTTATATACATGGAAATATATAACTGCTTGTAATGATGGAGCACAAAATATATAACAAACGCAAGCGTTGAAAGGAATTTATTAAAAATTCAAGTATCAGAAAGACAATGACACAACAAAAGCTACAAATGTAATGAGATCTACTTGAAAATTATCTAAGTAGCGTAGCGTACAGTATGTGTTGTCAACATAAAAAGGGCAACCACTGCTCTTTATGACAATGGAAATGATTTTTACATAATTTATTCGTATGATTATAACAAACGAACCTTTTTTCCATGAAATTACCTCTAACACGATATTAAAAAACATACCACCCCATCATACCGTTCGCTGTATACGTCATCTTAAACAACTTTCGCCGCACTTGTGGCCTTATTACAATTTTCCTTTCCCTTACTACTTACCATATACAGCGTTTACACGATGCAGCTTTCCTTTTTGCAATTAAATATGTTCCAGTCTCTAACCTTAAGTACTTGTCAAATGTCTACAATTCGTTTGCTCGGTGATGTTGTTGAGATGTTGTTGTAGTATACACAGCGTTGCTTTGAAATTTAATTTCACTGACATTATACAATTACAGTCATTTTTGCGAATTGAACAGGTTAATGTTGACAAGACGCACGCACACGCACACACCCATAGTGAAACACACTTACTTTTTCACTCTCTCAAATCGTTATGTTCTTTTTGATTTCGTTAAAGTACGACGCATCTGTGACTTTGTTCCGTTGATCCTTCTCTATGCCTTTTTCTCGCTGCGATTTACATTTTTGCTCCTGCTGTGTGCAATTGTATGCTTTGTACATTTTCTAGACTCTTTGTTACACTTTCTTGATGTCTTAGTCTCGTGAGACGTTCGTTAACTGTAGACGCGTGTCTCATAATCAGTAAGTACACAAGTTTACATTTGCCATTTGCCAATTTCCATTACAATTGTTATACAGACAGACAGACAGACAAATCTCTCTTCACACACACTTGTTACTTTTATATTGCTACTATTCTTTCTCGTAAACATTATTTTATGATTATTGTATTTTGCCATTATATTTATATACTTTATGGGAAAACTTGACAGAGTGTTATGTAGACTTTAAACACTTGTTTACTTTATAGTACTCATATATTCTAGAGGATATTATATTATGAATTCTTTCTTATTCTGATTGCGTTAAATTCCCAATGCAAAAAATAAAAGCGAGCACAACTTTAAATTAGCATATTTTTCGGCTGAACGTTTAAATAGAAATTGTTGCATACCTTTTGAAAAGTTGAATACCCCCGGATGTTATTTCTTTTTCGATACTTTCTTCAGTGTTCTAAGATCGTTCTAATAACAAAACAAGCAGAAATGTTATGGTTGGTCAAAGATGACCATTAAATACCCTAAACCACTTCGAAAAATTTTTCATTTGTTGCTACATTAAAATATCACAAATTGTTCACTTCTTTTAAAGGCATGCTTTTCACAAGGGAGAGTACTCAAAAGCCTTGTACTTCCCATCTTCTCTTTATTCTTCCATTATGATTATGATTCTGTTCACTATCAGAAAATCATGCTATGATAAAATTTACGAAAGTATTGCATCACTTCCGTAGAGTGATTGTGCGAAGCATTGTTAACGCTTGGCGGAGTTTTAAATATAATAAAAATTTTCAAGCCTTAAGCTGCAGAAATGTAATAATTGATTGATTATCCCAGGAAGTAATGATACTTTGAGCGTCAAGCCGAGAAAATATGAATTCTATATAGTCAAGTCGATCGCAATTCAAACACCGGCTTGAGATATAAAGTGCTGTAGGAACGCATAATTTAAGAGTCCAATCACGTGTGTTACAATAAAATCCCGTCCGAGCCAGATAGTTGTAAAGAAAATTAACTCCTAATGAATTACGCTGGTATAAGTTAAGGACCATTCCAATGAAAGCTCAAATTCCTTACGGGTAAAATAAACAAAAGTAAAGTTTCATAAACAATGAGTGTCATATGAACTCATTGTAAACATTCTCACCCATATCCTATAGCGCCCTACTATAAACAATTCCCACCAATATCCTATAGTACCCTACTCTAAACACAAGTGCTGGCTATCAATAAACCGAGGTTTCTTCTAAACCTAAGCTGTAGAAAATAGTCAGTCTTTTATCGTGTGTTCCCAAAAGTAAAACCTTGTAAAAATTATAAAATAAATTTATTAAGAACCAAATAAATTTGACTTAATAAAATAAACGTTAAGAAGCTGAATTAACATTTAATAAACTTAACTTATATATGCCTGAAGATATAACTGAAAAAGTGATAAGAGCGTAAAAAACGAGGCGATCTTGTTGTTGAGTATAATTGAATAAAGTTGAATGTAGAACGAAAACCGAAGTTGTCTTTAGATCCGTCCTTCCAGTAAGGCGGAAAGAACCTCCAGCCAGCCATTGAACTTTTCGGCTGAATGCATTTCGATATTTGTTGAACTTGATAGAAGATCTCCTTATACGAATGGTTTGGTTTTTCTTCGATTTGAAATTTCTAGTGGGAAGAAAATCTACATTAGAAAAATTCAAATGTTCTTTTTTTCGATTTTATATTTCATTATTAAATCTTTTAGTTGAGGACCTCCGTTCTCTTCACTTTCTTATTATGCTACTTGCATTTCATCTAAGTATTAATTAATACTATACCTGAATTACAACCACTTTTCTGTTTAATTTTTTACCTGATTAACGTGGAACAACTCTTTTTGCAAATGTTAAAAGAACACGGACTAAAATATATAAAATAAATAATAAATTTAAGTAATGGTATTAGTTCTTAATATCATCGATAATAATACGTCGGACTTGCATTCGTTATGATTAAAAACAAGCAATGGAGTGAGAGAGAGAGAGGGAGAGAGAAAGAGAGCAGGAATGTGGAAATTCCCAAATAAACAATTATAATACATTTATGATATGATCTCTTTCGAATAACTACCAAATCTTATAAAGATAAAAAATAAAAAAAAAAAAAAGTATTTTATGTTCGTAACCAGAGGGGATATGTACGTAAGCAATATAATGTTAATAAAAGTCTGACTTTCACCATTTCTCTATGCTTTAAAAGGCAAGAGGCTTTATCTCTAGGCAGGTTTAAGCATATTTGTTGCTCTCTAGTGCATTTTTAGCTTTTTATCGTAAGGATTTGTTACGTTTTTTATTAGCTTTGTCGGACATCAATCGATTTCCTGTGTTTTTCTTCTTTTTTATTTTTTTTTTCTGTTTCAATCACAGTGACGGTGTCCTTATACACGTTGTGTACATGGATAGGAAGTGTATTATTGATGCAAAAGCTTTATCTTGTGGGAGGATTAGCTAGTATTTCTTGTTTGATAAAATGGGGAGTAATATGTGCAGAGAATATGCAAAAAATGCTTCCTTCTAAAGAAAAGCAAGATTTTATGGTTTTTTTTTTTTTTTACTTACAACATAATAAATGAATTTTATATTTTATTGTTGTGAGATTTAGAAAAATCTTGATTTGCTGATTATTTACAGATTACGGATTTCTACGATTTTATTTTTTTTCACCAACAAAAAATTCAAAATGTTGGAAAAGAAAAGATCTCGATAAAGTATTAAAAAATATTAACAACATTCGCTTTGAAAGTAATTGCAGAGAAAATTTTATACAACTAATAAAGTTTTGCTTGCCCTGAACCGGAAATTTTATTAACTGCAAATCTCATTTGCATTTTTTTTCAATCTTTCCCTTAATTGGCAAATTTTCACACACAGCCAAAAGTTTTCCCCCGCACCGCAACGTTACTATGTTCGTGAGGAAACGTTTGCGACAATTGTATGGGCATAGAAGCAAATCATTAGACATTATACTCACACTCCTCTGAGAGATTGTAAACATAAATGTAAAAAATAAAAAAACAAATTTCACGCTACTAAAATCGCGGATTTTTTGCAAACCTCCGAACAACAAAAAAAAATTATTTTCGAAGAATTTGCATATCAAATAGGTAAAGATTTCATTTCAAGCGGTATAACGTGTGGTGTTTACACCACACAACAATTCAACCACTTTCTATGTGCAAATTGTAGGATATATACGACCATATATATATAGATATATTGAATTCAGTTAAGGAAATCGTGACTTTTGCTTAAAACCAAAAAGTTATCCTTACGTTTACCTTCTTGTTGGACCGTAGCGTTAATCATACGATTATTGTTGGTTTGCATTACTTGAACAAATTTTATTGCCATCACTTACTGCCTTATTCAAAACCAACGACACAGATCATCAATAAGCCATAATTTTCTCTTCTCCCTCCCTCCCTTCATCCGTTCATCTATCTAATCGCATATCGAAAATCTTTATATTTTTTATTTACATATTTCCTTTCTTCGTTCAGTGTCTCTTATGCCGTTGTACTCGTTATTGTTTCAATATTTTAAAGCATCATCTCCTTTTGCTATGCTTATCCTTGTTTATCTATTCCGAAAAGAGAGAGTCCCCTCTTGTTTACTTTTCTTCTTTTTATGCCCCCCCCTTTGTCCCTTTTTCTTGGCTAAAGCTTTGCTAAATTTTATAGCAGTTTGGCTATAGTTTTTTTTTTTTTCTCTTTTTTTTTTTTTAATTTTACGCTTATTGGTTTTTTGGCAATCGCCTGTGCAAATACGTTTTAACAGCGATAAGCTTTAGAGTCCTGTTGATATTTGAAATGTATACAACAACAACAACAACAACAACAACAACAATATCAGCAAAGTAAAGTAGACATCTCTGAAAGTACTCTGTTGTTTATATGTAATGGTAATCCGTAAAGCGTGCTTAGTCATAAGCCTCAATTTAATGACTGGAAGAAAGGTGTCACATAAAGTATATGAAAAACAAATTTCAGATTACGATACACACAACACAACTGAAATTATTTGATTTTCAGGAAAGAATATCACCATCTTTGATTTAATTAAAGAGCTAATCAAATCAATAACATCGGAGATAACTTTCGAAAAGTTAAAAACTTTCTCATTACAGATGAACACATACAAACGAAAGTATATTCATTTATTTATTTGCACAAACTGGAAAAGTAATTTTATTATATGCGAGAAAAAGGACGCAAAGAAGAGAGCTGTGTCTTCCTTTTTTTTCCACCAATAAAATCTGAAACCTTATGAACGTTAAGTTGGAAAATATTTTTGCGAGAAGGCTGAGCGAAGTTAAAGATGCTAGTTTTGTATAGTTCTATACAAGTTCTATTCTTGTTGAACTCTTCGGGTCATCTCGCTCTTTTAATAACAAAGACAATCTACAAAGAGTAGATCTACAAATAGCGATCCATATCAAAATCTTGCAAATCTTGCCACAGTTAACTGAACGAAGGCAATTTATTCGTTATGCTCCCGCAATTAGTTATAAGATTAATATGAAAATTACGTGCGCTTGGTACTAGCCAGCCTTAAGAATTAGGAATGAAAAGGCAGTATTATCATATTCACAAGGCAGAGTTATGGCCTCGAATCTAGTTAATGCCAATTGGTATTGCCAATCAAATTGACTTATCCCTCCTTTATTCTTTCAGGAAATTATGACAACTTGCTTCCGTCTTCCATGCTTTTCGGTCGATGATACGAAATAAGTAAATTGTGTTGTGATCCAATCGCCTTGCTCTCTTAGAATGTAGCAAAATTTATTCTTCGTCAACCGTGAACCGTTTAAGTCCAAGGAACTGTGAGTGAATAAAGTCTAGCTGATATAGGACGACCAAGATGGAGAGAAGACAAATAATCCAACATTTAATTTGACTAAGAGCAGTTATTGTGTTTAAAAGAAACCTTATGTTCAGAGAAACTCACATTTTCCCACATGTGCAACATGAATACAAAATATAAGTCCTGACTGCGCGTGCATAAATTCTAATTTGCTTGTTTGAAGTGGCCTTCAACGAATTCCGACAGTCGCTGCAAATCTTTTGCTCTACGTTTCATAATTCAACTCATATTAGCTTTCAGCCCATAACTAGGAGTATATTAGTAACGAAGAGAAGTTATTGTTATTTTTTAGAAAAATGTAATTTTTATTTTAAATAACTTTGCAACATGCTTTGTGTACTATTGTCCAGTACTAGCGACTATTTTTCTCATCTTTTGGATAGGATACGAATTCAAGGTCCGAGCGATCATTGATCTGTTGAGGATATAATCTATAAATCATATAAATAATTATAATAATATAAATAATAATAAATATAAATAATAATAAAATATAAATATAAAATAAAAAATATAAATATAATAAAATAAAATAAAAAATATAAATAATAAAAAATATAAATAATAATAAAATATAAATATAAATAATAATAAATATAAATAATAATAAACAAAAAATATAAATAATAAAAAATATAAATAATAATAAACAAAAAATATAAATAATAAAAAATATAAATAATAATAAATAAAAAATATAAATAATAAAAAATATAAATAATAATAAATAAAAAATATAAATAATAATAAATAAAAAATATAAATAATAATAAATAAAAAATATAAATAATTGGGATATAATCTCGAGATTGGGATAGTTACTAAGACGAGCAATAAGTCTCCGATTGAACAAACAATGTCAGATGAACAAGACAGACATGATATCGGATTTCAGCACAGCATTACTAACTCTTTTTGGATGGGTTTTGTAATAGGCAGACCAAAGATTTCATATCTTCTCGTCTACAATTCGAAAATTCACCTCATACCTGTTGTGCCTTTCGGCATTTTGGTGCCATTTGGAAGGGCAGATGAATCAATTGGAATTCTTAGCAATTCCACGTTGCTTTCTTAGATTGCGCTTGCTGAGAAGCGCTATACAAATAGAACGAGCGAGTTTTATGGATGTTTATCTTCTGCGCTTTAGATGTTCATTCATGTTTAGTTCGTATTCAGCAGCATTTGGATTTGGTTGAGACGAATTTGAATGTAAATTAGATAGAAGAAGAAAGGGTCCTTACAAATGCCACATTCTTTCTTGTTTAAAAAGCCCGAAGTATTCAAAGGCTTAAAAGTCTTGGCTAGATACCAGCCGGATATCGCCGCACTATTATCTTTGATGCCAGTTATATATAGAGAATTGCACAGTTCAGCAAACACAAGGCCAAAGCAGATTTTTACTTAAGAAAACCGTCCGCCCCTCTGTCTTAAGGCAACTTGATCTTAGACATGTTGCTGACTCCAATTCAGTAAGCAACTACTACATAGAAATTATTAAAGCGCATTGCCTTCTGTAAACTAGAATTTTTGTTGGAAAAAATTTAATAGTTGACGGAAATCCTTACCTTAAAATAAAAGTTGGCCATCCCCGAGACGATGAATGGCCACTGTGATTGGAATGTGTATTTCTTTTCTCTCCATTCCCAGATGAACTACGAGTGACTATAAGTCAAACTGCAATTCAAAAACATTCGATTTTTTCATAACTACATGTAAATAAAACTCGTTTAAATCCTATATATTACCCATTAGTAAATTGTCAAGGGATTTCGTTTTATACGGCTTCCCATCACTTTGTTTATCTTGTTTATATTATATAAGCATAGTTTTATTTTTTTATTTTATTTTTTTTTTTGTTTTTAACTTTGCAAACGAGTGTCAAAGCCACTTAACGCTTATATAGAATAACAACAAGAAGGAGAAGCTCCATCTCTCCCAAGGAGATTTTAAACACAAAAACACTAAACCAAATGACATTTTCTCACAAAAATGCGGAAAAAAAATCCCCTTTTATTCTTTGCCATTTGTGTTTTTCTTTTAAAATTATAGAAAAAGGGGGAGAAGATAAAGCAAACTTCTCTTATTTTCGTTTTTTTTTTTTTTTTTTTTTTTTTTTTTTAGAAAAGAACTTGAAAAAACCACAACCCAAAGGATGATATTTTGCTGTATTCATGTATTTACTTGTAAGTTGAATGTTATTCAACAAGTGCCGCAACTACTCAACTGAACTGAGAAGTGAACTTGAACAACGGATTTCAATTGAAATAGAAAAACAAAAGCCAGCGGCATAAATTTTGTCATGTGTTTGGTTGGGCGGGTTGGGTGAGAAAATTGCCAAAATAAGCAAAACAAGGAAAGAAGGCAGCCTGAATAACAATAAAATGTAAAAGCTGGTAAAGCAAATTCAACAAAAGCCAAAAATTCAACCGGAAAATCTAAATCCTTGCCAAAGTACACACACAAAAAAAAAGCAAAAAAGTAAACGTAGAGTAAGCCACTTGTCGCAAAGCCATAGTTTAGCACTTGTGGGATATTTGCATGGGAAACGTCCGAGAGAGCGAAAGAGAGAGAGAGAGGGAGTATAAATGAATGGATGAAACGGTGATTATATTTTGTCCATTTAGTCCTCCTACTATAAAAGAGCATTTAGTCTTTACACTAAGGGCACTTGAAAATTTATTTTCTCTGAATAATTTTAAATTATTGCTTCACACAAATTTTTTTTCAGAATTGATAATTTTTTAAAAACAAACTTGGACAAATAATGGAAATTCAAATCAAAAACTGTCTATGGCAGGCAAGTGTTTATCTTTTATATATACATTTTTTTTTTTTTTGATAATCTGCATATCTCCCACGTATATGCACTGTGTGTGGTGGTGTTATCGATACTGTAACATGTAAATTAAGCAAATATAAAATTATACCGTTATTTTTAATTTTTTATCTTTTATTTATTTAAATATTTTTTATTTATTTATCTGTTTTTACATTACAATCTATATAACAATAGTTGATATACGCTACATACAAACTGTAATACGAGTTAATATAGTTTTTAAATTTAATGTCTTGTACAATATACAATCTAACTATGCTACGCACCCGTAAACTGACAAACTTACCTTACGATAAAGAAAATGCAGAAAAGGTTATAGGGAGCATTACAAACAAAGCTTACTAAGCTTGAATAACTGCACAAAATAAGTCTGTAAGTAAAGACATATGTGCATAGCTAAGCATTGATGAAAATGTTAGCTATACAAGGCTGTATATACAAGCCGCACTGAATTTTAAACAATTATTCTGACCAGGAGAATGAGTTACGTATGTCATTTTAATCCCTACTGCTGACTTTCATGGACCTGGAAAAATCGTAATTATGTCTACATAAATTAAGCTTAACCAAAGGATAACACCTAAGGGACCTACCCACCAATTTCGCCGTTCAATAACTCCATGCTTAAGATGCGCCCACGTTTTCCAAGACTACGCAAATCGTCAAGCAATAGGCTATGCTTATAAGGCGGCAAATTGCGACTTGGATCGCACCTAAGGGCTTGCAAGGCAAATAGTACGAACTGTTTTTGGACGGATTCGAGAGTGTCAA
Organism: Glossina austeni; assembly: GCA_000688735.1. Lineage (NCBI taxonomy): Eukaryota > Metazoa > Arthropoda > Insecta > Diptera > Glossinidae > Glossina > Glossina austeni. Next base: position 48,396 of record KK503094.1, on the reverse strand, counting down.
TATAACTCCGGAAAAGTGGGCAACACACCACTGAAGCATATTCTAAGAATGGTCTCATAAGGCTAATGAATAATGCATTGGTAACGTACGGGATCAAAAATTCTCTCGACCATCGCTGTACACACGCAAGAAGGCTCTTCGTCTTATTGACAACAGCGCAACCGACAATCAAACATGACTCCAAGGTCAGAAAAAGAGGGCACATTTTTCAAGCGGACTTGATGAGTCTTCTTCTTCTTTTTTCATTTATCCCGATTAAGTGACAAAGTATAAGTCAAACCATTCACTAAGTACATTACTAAGTACATTCAAGTGAGATTATAGGACGAAGGAATATTCACACATGTTAAGTGATAGAAACCATTTGATATCATCCGCTTACATAAGAATATTTGAACATAAGAATATTTGATGAGTAGATATAACGCAAAAAGGAGAGGAGGAATAAATAGTTGGGATCAATCATGAACACAAGAAAGAAACAGAATAAATTTCATTTTCTAAAATATTTTATATCCTACCCCGTTTGCAATATAGTTTAAGTTTGAAGAGACGCATATTACATCCAGAGGGTTTTGAGACAAATCCAGCTTTTATTATACCCATCGAAGAGAAATTACAAAAATACTCGTGATTTCACATTCAAACTTTGAAAACTAGACAGATGTACAGAATACAATATTTAGAGACCGGTTTATGGTTACCGACAAAGTGCGCATATCTCGTACTATCGCATGGATCGATATTAAATTTTCTATCGAGTAACATATTCAAATTACGATCGAGGGCGTTCCATGTCGACAGCTAACAACTCAATGGCTTTGCGTACAAATATTTAATAGAAATAACACACGATTTGCAAAAATATAATTTGGTAAAGATAGTGACAAAGCGATCAACGGAGTAAATGGTTTTAATTCATCATAAATTGCTACAGACGTACGGTAAAAATGCCGATACATATTCTACAACAATGGATTAAATCAGCCGCGCCCATTAAGTGTTATAGACTATGCAAATTTATTATTTCCGATTTCTTAATCTTTTTAAAGCCAAAGGCGATAAATATATAAGATTTCGTCGGTTGCTTGATTAATTTGAATCGTTATTTTGTTGGGTTTTTCATTTACCTTGCCTACGAGAGACGCGAATCCGCTAACTATCTAACTTTGTCACTGTTCACACAAAGAACTACGCATTCTGAAGACTGAACGTTGTCAGTCCTTCTTCCATTCAGCGCCGTGAATCATCTCTTGTTGATTGGCTGAATTTTAGACGAACAGGAAGTAGAGCGGCTTTTGAAATTCTTGCAAACTGATAAATTTATTGTCGAATTCAATTGAAAATGAATAAATTTATTAAATAAAGACCTTGTGCTAAATTAAAAAAATAATCGCTTTATAGTACACAAATTGTTGCATAAGTAACTGTGAGTAAAACTTCTTCAACTTGCAGAATTTTGCGAAGTTGAATTTAGGGCCAGACTTAAAATCTCTAGCTTGACCTAAGGAAAGCGAAAACATAGATTAGCGTTGCCTTTCGATACGAAATTTTAATGCCGAAATTGCAATTTCAATATTTCGATAGCCAAGCAGGCGGGATGACGAATATGACTAAATTAATTTATTGTCCAAGACAATCATCAGTGCGTCTACCATACAAGAATTTCGATATATACTTATAAAATTTCCTACAAACTCCATCTAAAAGAACAAGCGTAGATTAGGTACCCAACACACTTATGGTATGTTTTATATTTTCCAGATAAAAAATTTATTACGATTAAAAAGCTTTCTAGAGCAAGGTTTTATATACCTAAGAAAATCATTAGTCTCTGTAGCGAAGTTAGACCCGAAGTGTGCTTGCACAAAAGGGAGTATAGTAATGCGAAATACAATAAAGTCAGCACGGTTACCATTTGCAGTTTCACTACTTTTATGACCCACTCAATAACGTATCGCGTATCCGTTGTCTGCATATAATTGAAACCTATGGAGCAATGTTATAACAAAGGACATTGTAGGTGCTCTGCATTATCGTAAACAATTTATAATTACTTCACAATAAGCAAATAGGTAGCTCTAAGCCATAACTCTAGGACTGAAAATTTGTACGTAAACCCTTGCTTTCTTAAATAAAATTATCATTTTTATCCAACAACAAAAAAATGATCTCAACTATGCTCAGGACCGGGTAAACACGCGTTAATTAGCCAAAGACCGTTACTAACGACAGGATTGGCAATAGAAGTCTAGCCGCCTCGACGCCCGTTAAAGTGAACCTATTCAGTATTCATTTATTCTGGCATCCGTCATATGTTGGAAGGTTGTCCATTCGATTTTTTCCATGCAATGTTATTATCATTGTCCTAATCTAAAAAAAATATTGCAACTTCATTGGCCGCAAAGATTTTTCGTTAGTTGAGCAAATAAATTGACCGACCAGTAAAGAAAGATTTTGCAAAACTAACATCTTCTGAAGGTGATCTTATGAAAGTATTCTGAAGCATATAAGTGAACTATTTCCGAAACGGCAAACATACAATAAGCATATAATTAGATCTTAATCAAGCGTACTTTTGAAAGAAATCACTTCTCTCAGGACATACGTTCGACGCACAATATTATTCCAATGTTTCTGTGCGCTGTACATAAGAGACACCATCGACGGCTAGCACAACGTCGCCTACTATGTAATGGGTCGAACGGTAACGTGGTTTATAATACCGTAATTACCTACGTAACGACTGTGTGGAGGGGATATGAGCAACTGCCTGACTATGACGTGAAGCCCGACCCGTTAGGTTTAGAATTTCAAAAAATCCAATTTGCTCGGCTACAACAGTGCTGCCTTAACGTTCGGCTTTACTTTGCGGCTATCAAATGTGAAACGTGCTTAAATCTTTTCTTTTTTTTGTGTCCATTATACACAAAGTCGCATTTTTCATAATAATTGGGTCTTGATCTGATCTCCTCCGTGATGTGAAAATTAAAATTAGCCCGTTGTCCACCCATTGTGTAGAGTGCAGTGAGAGATTCAACCTTACTATTTTCGTTTCTTTCGTCGCCTTAAACATGCTTGCGATATCCATCTTGCGTAGCATAGAGTAGGGAATTCGCATATTTCAGCGGGTTTGGTCGCACCGCTCAACCTACTTTACCAAGACCAAGCTTTATCCGGTGAATTCAAAATGTACTCGTAAGATTATAATGAAATGTGTATAAATTAGGTCTGAAAAGCAAATAAGAATTCTTCGAATTTGACGACAAAGCCAAAAAAAAAGCCCTCCTCTCACCTCACTCAATCTCCTCCAAACCAATAAAAGCCATTTGCTGTTTGCTCGATACCCTTTTGAGTTCATCTCTTAAATCTCTGTTGCAATTCAATTTGCATGCATTTAAATGCAATACGCCTGTAGATGCAACTGCAATTTAATTGAGTGCAATTCAGAAAACATATGCTGCACTCGTATAGACACAAATGCATCGACTTTTAAAAGTCAATTTACAGAGCAAAAAAAAAAAAAAAGAGACTAAAAACGTAAAAGGCAAACATACAAAAATATTAAAACAAAGTTGTTATAGGGCTCATGTGTCGTTTTTGCGGTATTTTAATTTCAACATAAACATTTGACTTTGACTTTTACACAGTCAAGGGGTGCAGTATGCCAGCGAGTATGTGTGATACAAGAGGAACCACGTGAGCTTCAGAGTCCGGCCAAATGGAGTGATTACAGTTTACACATTTGTTTTCTTTACCGTTTATTTTGCTTTTTGTTCTTTTTTTTTTACCGATGTTCAGGAGACTGTCTGCACCGACATGAACATCATATCCTGGTTATTGTCATCGTCATAAGGTTTTGATTATATGGTGATGTGGTACGGTATAAAGCATAAAGCAGTTGGGGCAAATGCATGATGGCTTATTGCAATATTGTGGCATTTAATTAATTGTTCAATAAAATTAATAAACATTTAACGGCGACAGAGCTCAAAAATGAAAATGCGCGTAAAAAAAAAAAAAAGAAGAAACACAAACACTGAGAAAATATAGATAGACAAAGAGACAAAGACAGCAAGTTACGTTATACGCTTATAGCAATAGCTGCATATACCACACTTGGTGTTGTGTAGGTTACAAAATGCAGTAGCATTTGAATTGCATATCATTGCAGCAGCACAAGTTGCATTTACTTGAATACTCGCACCCTTTTGTTTATATAGAGAACTATATATATGCAGTAACGTGTAGCGTCATTCTTTTTTGTATTTTTTTTTTTTTTTACGACCAGCATAGGAAAGCTTAGGTTATTAGTTCCAGCTTTCCTTGCGCAACGACCTGAAAAGAGCTTCTTCGCCAAAATTTACGATATACCATTTTGGGCCTTTCATCAAGTATATCTTCTTCAATAGGTCAGTGTGTCCGTCTGTTCTTTATTCTGCTGCCAGAGGAATAGATTCCACAATAGCTTGACCAAAGAAAAAATCTTTTCTTTTTCGCTAAGAAGTTTGCGGTTTACGGAGTTTTCCGAAGGTCGAACAAAGACCTTTTATTTTTAGAACATAATTCGTCATTACGTTGACTATCTCTTATATGATATTTTTTCCTAAATGTTTATAAACGGATTAGCTTTGAACTAGATCACAACAGCGGAAGTGTAGAAATTTAAAAGGCGACGACTACGGGTATTCCAGTATTCGACTTAACTCGCGTTCGCCTTTCTCTTTTCTGCTACTTGTTTGTATTAGAGAGAGGATAACGTTAAAATTATATACTATTCGTTAACTACTACCACAAAAGTGATTTTCTGCTTTCCTTTCCCTATCGTCATCGTGCGCAACCAGCATCCGTTATATGAAACATAATATCTTTCTCTGTTGATTTTTCTCGACTGTTGTTGTTCATTTAATGGTTGGAATTCATGTCGCTTGTTACTGCAACGGCTGCATTGCAATTTTCATTGCATTTTCAGAAAAATGTTTGCATTGCCACAAAATGTGTGCTGGAAAAACATTTCATAAATGGCTTCATAAATATCAATTTGAAAGTAATAATTGCATTTACACAAACACACACACACAGCGTAAACAAAGGAAAAAACGAGAAGGCATATTGCCTATTTTAAGGAGGCTTGCGCTAACCTAAACTGAACTGAATTGATGCTGTCGCCATCGAGCGGTACGAGTGAGTGAGTGCATTATTGTACGACAAAGGAATATCGTTAAATTTTAAATGTTATTAAAAATGCCGAAAATGTTATTTCTGTTTGATACGTATAGATATGGAATGACCCGAGAAAATTGTAATTTTATTTATGGATTCCATAGCCGACTACAGATATGCATTAAACTGTGTATAGTACTTTTCAACATACACGAGATGCAAGCAATTATTTTCATACACATTGATTGCTATTTACTGAAATTTTTCTTTTTTTTAAAATGCAAGCAGATGTAAGAAGATTATACGGTATACTGTTAATATAGAAAAACCCAAATTTCTTGTCTGAAAAATCATTATTATTATTATTATTATTATAATATAATAACTTGTTCTTGAACAAAACTAAATTGTTCTGAGATAAAAAATTGTTTGTGAACATCTCATTGGTTCTCTAGTTAACGCAAAATGAAATGATAAATAATATTGAAGTAGGTGAAAATACCATAGTGCTGCACAGGCCAACATTGAATACCCTACAACATCTTACAGTTATTCATATAACGATATTTCTATGTATGACAGACATCATACGAAAAGTGGTCCGTTCCGTACCATTTTATAGATAGAGTTCGTCCTTGGGCCAAAGTACGTCGGTGTACCAAATTTCATCAAAATATTTATTAAATTACGACCTGTAGGGTAAACACGGAGAGATATCAGAGAGCCAGACGGACAGATGAGCTTATTTATAATAAAAAATGAGTTTATCACAAGTCCTTCTTGGAGTTGTGTATAACCGCACAAACTTGATAAACCTTGCTTTAATAAGTAGTGGAGGGTATAAAAAATTAAAAATAATAAACAAGAAAAAGCCGAAATCAGTCGTTAAAATAATTATGTTAAATAATAAATGAGCTTATTATGGAAATTAAACACTTAAACACAGTAAAATTTAAAATCAATCTTTAACGAAAAGCGCTGAAAATTTTTTTTTTCCTTCTTTGTTCTTAATCCTGTACCTTCACACTTCCTTCCTAGAATAATATATTCAGTCTGTTCTGAATACGGTAGGCTATGCTAAAACCACAGCGATTTGAAATAGATTTAATCTTACCGATAATCGCTAACTTCGTTAATGTTCAGACAAACAACTTTGTGTTCTCATCGAACCATTTCTACACAGCATAGAGAATCGTGTGAAGAAGAAGAGGTATTGTTTGATATTGATTGTGCTTGGCTATGTAGTGTAGAGCATTTAAAAGAAGCCCTCCCCCGATTATTATATTTTGACCTGCTTTCAGTTTTCAAAAGTGGAATCCTCAACGTTGTGTTTGATTAAAACCAACGATACTCTTGAAACTCTTGTCGCATTTATTTCTACACTTGCTTGTGGCTAAAAAACACTGAAAATTTCTGCAATCGACTTTTCGGGGCTTAAGTAAATTTTTTTTTTAATTTCAATTATCGAAATCCACAAATATGTGAACACGATTTTTGTTAATAAAATAATTTTAATCGATCATAATCATCACCTCCCAAAGGGAAGGCAATATATGAGTGTTTAAGAAATGAAAAAAGGCCAGAATTTTTTTTGTTCATAATTACACTAAATTTTAATAAATTAAAAACTTAAAAATTGTTTAATTGATGCCTTTCCTTAAGTTACAATTTATTACATTTCATAGAATAAATTCATGGATTAAATTGATAAATTCTTGGGTAAATGTGCCTGTACTTTTGTCTTACACAGAGAAATCATATGAATTGCTTTAAAGTAGAGTGCCTGTGAATTTCAAGTGCAAATCGAATGACTACACAATACAGTCAACACAACAGGCAGCACCAGGAACAAAGTTAACACAGAATCAATCGTACGCACATAAACTGAAAGCTAGCAACAACAATAACAATTACAAAGTGTAACCCTTTTTCATTGTTGAAATCAAATCCTATGACATACAGACATGATAAATGACCGGTGTTAGTCAAATTAATTGATCAAATCCGTATGTCTGTCAGTTTAAATACCGAAATTTTGCAGATTAAAAGCGAAAAATTGAAACACGGAACGAATTTACATTGGCCAACACATTCGTATACATATATATATATGTGTGGGTATGACTATATATGCATATGTAGATGTGAAAATATGAAGTGAAATTTTTAAAATATAATATATGCTGTAAAATAAAATAACCGGGAGTGCAAAAAATGTATTCTGTTGCAGGGGGAGGAGAACAAATATTGAAATTTACATGGTTTACAAAAATGTCCAAACGGGTGTTTTATGCCATTTAACTGTGCTATGTACAGTGAGCGCTTTAGCGAGCAGCAAAACCAAACGAGGAGACCTGAGCAAACATATGTTTATAGATTTGTTACTAAACGTTTGAACACCAATCGTATGTATGTCATTCAAAATAGCTTACGGCTCAATGAAAACGATAGACACCAGGCCAGCCACACCATATCACACATACACGGTTAAACACCCACAAATATATACATACAGTGGAGGGCGCTATCCATCTTTCTATCCAATCACAAACGGAAAAAGGAAACCACACTGTTTGCCATTAAATTTGAGGCAGCATTGATACTCTACACGTAAGGTTGAGTCGATAAGCATATAAGAGAAGGAGACGGAGACGGAGAAACCAACAGGAACTGATTGCGGTTTTGCAGGATTTCTGGTATTTTTCTGATAGACTTCACAGTCTATATGCGTGTATATGACTGAAGAGAGTAGTTGTGCGTGCACGATTGCTAACATAAGCTTGTTAAAGGAAACACCAGAAATTGTGAAATTGAAATCGGAATTGCAAATTAACACAAACTCAAGATTTATTGCCAACCTATTATAACAAACCACACATATACAGATCAAAATCCATGCCATCGTACTGCTGATAGAGTCTGCACATATCCATAGCAAAAAAAAAAAAAAAAAAAAATTTTTTTTCAACTCTCTTCCCGCTGTTTGTCTACATTTTGATTCTCTCTGACGGTTACTTGAGTTGGATTAATTGTTTACGCAACAACACAAATGATTAATTTCCGCAAATTTTCAATTTGAGGATTAAAACTTTTCTCTTTTTTCATTGTCTATTATTCTACATTTGTAACAATTCATAGATGCATGTATGTGCACATACAGATACATATGCGTAATACTAACGATAATAACGAAAGTAGTCAGAGATTATACTATCACTAAAAGAAATCTTATCATCTTTTTGAAATAGAAAAAAGCAGAAGAAGAGAAAAAAGCATCACATAAATTGTATGCCAGTGAACTTCACAACGTTATGTCCAAAAATTTCGCAAAAAACTCATCTACATTACTTAACCAGCAAATGGGTTCCATGGTGTAATGGTTAGCACTCAGGACTCTGAATCCTGCGATCTGAGTTCAAGTCTCAGTGGAACCTGCGGAAATTTGTTTTTTTTTTTCAATATAATTATTAAGTTTTTTTATCAAAAATATTTTTTTTTCGAAAACTTTCTCAATACTTCCAATTTAAAACGCCTAAGCATATGCAATGTTTTCTAAATCATTTTTTTTCTTCTTACATATGCCATACAATTTTTATGTCTGATCACCCTTTTTGAGAACTTTTAGGAACGTTTTTCGTATGGAGCGATATATTGAGAAAAGTCGTTATATGAAAAAATTTGCCAGATTTAGTATTTATCGCCAAAAATCGGTAAGAAATAGCATTTCAACTTATTAATTAAAGGAATGCGCGAAATTTGGATGGGATTGAACAATTTTTTCAATTTATCCCATTTAAACGTTCTTCCCAAAAATAAACGTTCGTATAACAACAAAGATCTTAAGTTTATACGGATGTATATAAGACGCAAAAGGACTTAACATGGACTCATCTTTTACTATACTGATCACTTTGGAATGATTTAAGGTTACGTATCCGTCCTTTCGTGTGATGTTTATCCATGTTTTTATGTGTTGAACTTACAGCTCGCAACTTCCCCTTTCCCCAAAACCCTATTGAAAATTAAAACGGATCATTTTTACGACCGCTTTATGTATAAGGCTGTACTACTTTGAAAGAATAATTACATGAAAAAACTTTTGCAATATTTTTCAACAAAAATCGGTGAATAAAAATGTTTCGTTATACTAAATCGATGCGAATAATTTGATGAATTTGGGAAAGGGTCAACGATTCCGGCATAAAAGTACGAAAAGTAGGTTCTTAAGTGGAAAAAAGCGTGATTTTCAACACCTTTTGATAAAATAGATGCACAAAATTTAATTTTATCAAAACGTATGTTTACTTTTTATACCTTACCCCCATGTAAAAGCTTCCACGAAGAGTAACAGCTTATATGGCAAAAAACTAAAATTTTTCCAATTTTTTGATGAAAATTGCTCAAGAATAACTTGAGTTGAAAATTGAAAACGAACTGTACCAAGTTTGAAACATATACGTCATTGTTTTGTACCCGAATACAACACAAAAGAGTTGGTTTTCATGAGAAAAAATTTTCAAATGCCAACAATGAAACGGTTACAGGAGAATCAGGTCTTCTATAAGAAAATTAGTAATAAATTTGTTAAATTTGGATCAGGTCAGACTAAGTCTTCGCTTAATGTCTCTCATGAAAAATGTGGTTTTAGATTGAAACAATATATTCGGCGAAGCTTTGTGAAGTATTTCACAGCAGCCTTATCCCACGATAATGTTTTCACTCAATCTTCACATTTTGGTATGTTGTGATGAAAATTGCTCAGAAAACCTATACATCACATAAACTTAATGCGCGAAATTTAAAAAGTCTATCTTTGTGTAGCAACAAGATCTAAGTCAGTGGTTTCCAACCTTTTTGTACCGGCGCTCCACTTTTTAAAAAAAAAATTAATGCGCCCCCCTTTGAAAAACAAAACAAAAAACCGAAACAATCAGATGCTTCTGTTTACTTTAATTTGGCGCGAGTAAGCACGAGAATAACCG
>KK503094.1:0-38021 GCA_000688735.1 Glossina austeni | reverse complement strand
CCCCCCCTTGCAACAGTATCGCGCCTCCCAGGTTGGAAACCACTGGTCTAAGTATTTTGTGAGGGAAATTTTTCCAGAATATAGATGTGACATATATATACAGATCTGACGGCATGGGTCCGTCGCATTTCTGTCCCTCTCAACTTTTGTACGCACAAGTGTTTAATTTTCTATATTTTCTGTCAAAACCAGCAATTAGTGAATATTCCGTGACCGGTTTCAGACGACTGCCACATTTTCATTCGTCTCGGTCTAAAAATCAACATTAACTTTACATTTTTTTTTTTTTTTTTTTTTTTCAATACAAATAGTGGTCCTTTTTGACTTATTTATGCATATTGCGAATTTTACGTTGCGTACTTTCATTTACTATGCCATAAATTGTTAACGATGTCTCAAAAATTCGAAATCAATTTAAAGTAATGTTGATTGAAAACCATTCATATGTTCATAAACATAATTTATACGATCAGCAACCCGCCGCTCGTTTATTGAAAACAAAAAAGAAGAGAAAAAAGTAAAACTTCTCTAACAAGTTTTTGTGTTAACAGCTCACGTTATTCACTCGCATATATGCAGCACAATATAGTGCATGTGTGACGTTGAGCCTGATTCCCGTATGAACATAACATAATGTTGATTAACAATCGGAATATGTACGATTACGTTGAAAAAGGAAGAAAACAGTATGTTGTACACGTTTATTTTATTACGTATCTATGGTAGAGTAACAACTATGCGAGGGTATATGTGTCCACTTGCTAAAGGTAATTTTCATTTATGAGAACAAATATTTTTTATATTTGCTTAACAAAGTGGAACTTGGCGACTTGGCGGACTTGCTGGCAATATTCAATGCAATGCCCCCATGCGTGCGTACGCGTTTTGCGATGATACCAAAGTGTTGATAAATAAAACAATATAATGACAAGAACATAGCGGACACCATCAATGTTGGCGGACGTTGATGCGTTTTTTGACCGTACACACTGCAGTGATGACAGTGAACATTGGTGGCTAACTAAAGCTTTTGCTTTTTTGCCTTTTGGTTTTTTTTTCTTCGAAGTTTTTCAGGCAAAATTATGAAAAATTGAAAAAAAAAAATAAAATTCATTAAATTTTCCAAATTTCATGATCTCATTTAAATATAAATTTAAATTTATTTTTAAAGCCCAGTAACGATAGGCAACGTTTTTCTAATGATTTTATGCCTTCAAGTATAATAACTTCACTTTTCACATTTTCAGATATTTTCCGCTGTTGTATGTGTTTTCAAGCACACATAATACAATTGAAAAAAAAAATAAATAAATATAAAAATAAAATTAAATAAATTTGATTCACTTATATAAACCAAACGTTTGTGTATAGCTTAGCGACAATTTTACTTTTTAAGTCCTCCTTTCGAGAGTAACGCACTTTTGCGTATATGCTGATCCTGAATTCCCGTAAATTGAATTCAAATTCAATTTGAACTTTTCAATTTGGAAGAGCAAGCAACGCAACTCGTATATTTTACACATGAATTTATAAATTTATTTTTCCTTGTTTTTTTTTTTTTTTTTTTTTTTTTTGTGCAAAAGTTAGTCAATTGTATAAAATCAAGTAAAATGAAAGATAAAAAAAAAAAAAGTGTGTTTTCAAACACATCTTTTTTTTTCAACACCAATGTTCATTTGCAGCAAAAACATTCATAAAACTAAAAAGAAAATTAAATTAATGTCAGTGAGAGAGTAAGTCAACAACAAATTTTGACGAGTGTCTCGAGTACATGTAATCATTTTCTGAAATTGCCTAAAGCGCAGTTCCGACGCCTTGATGACGAATTCTGTTTTCTATCCAAACGCACTTAACAAGTGCCATTTACAACACCCTGTCGTATAAAACAAAAGTTATTTGCAGCATTCGTATGTGCATGCGTTCATACACACACATAAAACTCACAAAACCAGTTTAATGTTTGATGTTTGTTAAAATGAAAATATTATTTAAATGTCAAGTGAGAGTTTAGATACTTGACTGTTTGCAATTGAATTAAAATTAGCCCAAAAGCAATTGAAATTTTCATAAATTCATATCAAAAGTGAAAATGAAATTTAATTCTGTTGTTGTTGGTGTTGTCGGGAGTTGTGCGGCAGATCGTAAATAAAGCATAAATAAAATTGGTTTAAATTTTGATTTTAGTGCACACAAATTCTCTTCTTTTTTTTGTAACCTGGACGACGAAATTGATTCTTGATAAAGTGTTATAAGGCTTTTCTAAAAGGTTTTCAGTTGGCTTTACTAGTTGAAGCCATTATTTTTTTTTTCTTTTGCTTAGTTTTAAACATTTGAAGAAAAGACGGTCAGCACATAATTGCTAGAGGCCGCTTAAAATCTTTTGGCTTTATCTCAACACAAACAAACAAAGGTTTCATCTCCTACAACAATTGATGAAAACATTGCGAAAGTATAAGAAAATATTCTGCACATTTCATTAGAAAAGAAGCTTAGCGAGATCCTATAAGGAAAAGTGAGTTCGTTACAAGTAAACCTTTCCCAAAAAATTTGCTTCTAATTTGCTTTGCTGCGCTGTGCTGCGGCACTCAAAAAATTTTTGTGAAACACGCTTGCCCTAGTTAAAGAGATTGCTACATATTCCTTAAGCAGTTAGCGTTTGATCAGTTCCTGCATATCTAAAAGTACAGATTTGAGAAATCATCCAATACATCCATTGCTTTAGTTAAGACCGGTAATAATAAAATAATGCGACATCTGTCTTAGCAGACATGAAATTTCGTAATTGGAGAGATTGCGGAGAATATTGCTCAAATATTTTTAGACTCTATCAAACGACTACCAAAAAAAAAAAAAAAAGAACGATTTCTGGTATCACGAATGATTTTTTTACTTAAACTTTGAGTTTTTTCTAGCGTCGTAGCAGATTTTTACTATTCAGAATAGCACATTACTTGTCATACACTGTTTCTCAGATGTATACAGAAGACAAGTTACTCAGAAAGTGACAAGTGAACAACAAAATAAGCAACAAAGAAACAACACAACGTAATACATAATTTTATTTCAATGCAAAATAAAAATAAGATATTATAGGAAATATATAAAATCAGTCTGAATATAATGTCTAGGTAGAAATGAAATTCGTTTCACTTGTGCGAATTTCGCAAATGGAGATTAAGGTCTACCTGTCTATTACCAGCGATGGTAGCTTCAATGTGGGTTAATGTCTCGTTCGTGCTTGGTAAAGATAGATAATTAAGGTAATGGTCACACCTTTAAACACTTTATATATATATATATATATATATATGGATTCAAAGAATCTTGATTAATTATAAACTAATTGTAGGTTATGTATATACGAGCGCACCTAAGCAGTTTTATCGTGAATTCTAGTTTTTATGACTATCACAATTATCTGCACTTCACGTCTTTACTTCTAAGAAAACGCTCGCGAGACTCTTATATGAATATATGAATTATTGGCTAACCAAGAATGACATTTGTAGAAAATAGATTAAATGCATATTAGCTAACAATACTGCTTTTAATTTAATGTCTAAAAATTCCACTTTTGACGATCAGTATTAAAAATTTATTTAATAAACTTTTGTCAAATTTTTTTTTGCCCGACAGATTAGACTTATGTAATAAGATAGTAAAGTTGGGTTTAAGAACTTGCTTTTTTTCGATGCTGTGAAAACAAGTAACTAGAGCTCACTCACCGCTTAACCACCGATTATAGAATTCTTCATTAGAAAAGCACTTCACCGTTCAACCGTATCAACCGTTTCTTCCTAAGTCTGGTATTGAGATTGACGAGTTTTATCAATACATGGTCAAGGAATGTTGATAAAGCGATCTGTAATTGGTAATCAAGTGATTTCAGTCAAACCTTTAGAAACTTTCTCACAATAAAGGTAAGCTTTTATTAATATGTACGGAGAACTCGTTCAATATTCGGATCATTTTGCCAGGAATTCTGAACTAATTTTCCACCTACTCAAAGAGTATATTAATTAGCTTTGAAACTGATTTCTATTCATTTGAATCACGATCACAGTCACGATCATTTTCTTCTTAAACGTCTTTGCTCACTCTCTTATTTTATAAGCGAACTCAGTTGTCTAAGGATAATGACGCTCCCTTATTAATCCAGAATTTTCACATTTATCCAAATCTGGTGAGAAGAGTAGAATTATAATCTAGTGCTAACAGCCGGTTAGTAAGCTTTACTCAAACAAAATATCTATCATACTCCATTCACTATAAACTGCTTCCATTTTTATACCCACCACTGAAGAGTTTTATCAAGACGTTTACAACGCTCAGAAGGTTGCCACATGTAAATTAAATGTTTTTACTTGTTTTCTATTACTTCGGTGTGCAGCGTTACTCTACAAATGATGTAAGAATGAATAAAAACAGTAAAAAACTAATTACATAGACACACTTGACTTCGCTAGCAAGTAACTTCAACAGCAGCTAGTAGAACTCGCACAGTACACACGAGTAGAACCTCTAAAAAATCAAAGCTTTTTTTCAAGTTTTTATTTTCTTAAATTAAATTAGAAACGCATAAAAACATTAATTAACCTTGACTGGTGAAAATTGAAGTTATATAACACATATATATAAAAGATCTTGTATAAGTAAAAATTACTGATAGAATTACTCAACAATAAGAAGCAAATTTCGATTTCATCAGTTCATCAGTTCTTTGAAGCAGAAGAAATAAACACAAATAATGAAATTCTTGATAATCATTTTCTTGCTAGCAAAAATTATTCTTGCCAGGAGGCGCGATGCTAAGCAATATCCGGATTCTCTGAAACATAATGCTTATAACGATTGCGGGGCGCAAGCAAGGATAAAACATGAACTCTATCCAATGATCCAAGCGAACGCGTCAGATGTTGAAATCGCCAAAAGAGTTTTCGACATTAAAATGAACGATGAGGATGAGTACTTATCGTCGCATTGCTTCTATGTTTGCGTCTTCGATTACATGGGACTGATAGAGATGCCCGGTGGAAAGATGAAAGAGAACCGGAAAACAGTTGCCTTTGGTGAAAAGCTTCGCAAACGTGTAATCAAGAAATGTCTTGATATAAATGAAATGAATTTATGCAAAAGAATTGATTTCTTCTTAATATGTTTACTTAATATAGTTCTATAGCACTATTAAGCGTAATATTGTATTGCATTGTATTTTAATTAAATTAAATTAAAATTAAATTAAATTAAATTTTTTATTTAAAAGTCTTTCTTTACAAGCTGAGAAATTTTGTACAGAATGTTCTCGATTAATTGTCGCGTTTGTTGAAAATTACAAAAACAACAGATGTAAAAATTGAGTGCAAATACATTAATTAAAAAAAAAAAAACACATTTCTAAATAATGAACAACGAACAATGAACGTACAGAACGTATTTATGCCAAGTAATTGCCTGCAACAGTAACTTTATGCAACAGAAATCTTGCAAACACAACAGAAACACATCAATCACAAGACTGACGTCAACACACATCCAACAATGAGCGCGCCTGCACAATTTACTTAGCGGCCTTTCCTCGTAAACACTGTTTTCATTAACGATTTTAAAGAAATTTCACTTCAATAGTCCATCGCTTTAGTCTTTTTCTCGATATATGCGAAAAACTGATCGCTAGCTTAGCTAGAGCACACTGGTGAATATTTATGGAACGGAACAAAAAATCTTTTTGAACTTTCCGATCCCCGTAGGAAAATCTTAACGCTTGCAAAATTTTCAAAAACTACTTAGAAATCTCCCTGCACCTTAGACTAGGTGCAAAAAATTCATTATTAACAGTTAGCGGTGTTAAACAAGCCTATCGAAGATCAGTATGTGCTACCGTATGTGAAACCAAAAACATTACGAAATGCTCTTAGCGCCTCTGACACTATGGGCAAACGCAGTCCTATTCGTCCTGCAGAAAGCAAGAAATAGTTTTTTTTTTTCTCTCTGTCTCTTTCGGGACACCTTGAGGAACCTAAAATTTACAAGAAAACGGCGACTTGTGAAGTATAACCAACTTTGCACGTTTCTCTCAAATATTTCTCTTTCATACAGTGGAAGAGAGATTTCTGATTATTTCATAAGATCCTCGTTCCCGTAAACTAGGATAAAATGCTCTCCTGTTCATAATAATCGAATCTTAGCTTAATTAGAAAATGTTAATATAGTTTTTTGCTGACTTGAATTTTATTAAGGACCAGGTTCGAAAACTCGAAAATAGTTAATATTTTAAGAAAGCTCGTCATGCCCCTACCGCATAATAGGCCTGAATATGTGACGCTACAATCAATAATAGTTAACCGTCCCTGTTAATAATTGAATTAAAGTGCAATTTTTTCACTAAACACACAAGTGTTTGCTTATCGCACTTTGAAACGTTATTGCATTTTACGTTTATTGTATGAAATGAATGAAAAATATTTTGTTCAAAGTACTGCGCTTCGTTAGCTAAACACCTTTTCCGCGTACTTGACCGTCTGTGGGTGTCACATCACAAAAACAATTGCACTTTTTTTAGGCAAAGTAACCTCATCATCAAGCCTTTTTCATACAATTGCGTAAAAAGCGACGCGCTAATCAGTAAAAGTACGTCCCCCATGGATGCAAGCAAGTGATAATCGGAAGCGCACGGGTTTGGTGAGTAAGTAGCATAAGCTGAGCACACGCCAGTTGAGTGAATCTAATGTATCGCGAAACAGTTTCGCTGTATGGATGTACGGACCGATGTCAGGTAAAAAAATGACCTTGTGATGTCTTTTTTGATATTTCGCTACTTTTGTGAGCAACGAAAATTTCAAATCGATTCACTGTTGTTGGTCACCGTTGCACCAGACTTGAGCAGCTGATAACCGTCCACACCGTTCTGATTCCACCAAACACACAATGTCATCTTCCTGCCAAAGCTATGCAGTCTCCCCGTCGATGTGGATGTTACGCCTACATCTGCCTATGAATTTTTACGTTTGCGATTCTCAAAATAAATCCACTTTTCATCTTCATTTCGAAAACGAAGCGTAAAAGACTTTCTTTTGAATCGTTTGAGTAATGAAGACATGCTGTCGCCGAATATTCTCTCTATTTGGCGCAAACTTAATATTTTCGTTGCTATCAAAACTATTTTTGGGTTGCGACTTGTGTTGGTATCACGATTGTTTATTGCTGCGAGATATCCAAGATATGAAAAAAAAAACACAACTTTAGATATCTTTAGATGTCTTCTATGCGTGGGCGAATTTTCGTTTTATATTTACATACCTTGTAATAAATAAAAAAAGCATACAAAATTTCGTGCTGACAAATCAATAGTTAATGTGACATAAAAAACATATATGTACGGTATGGTTTTCGTACTTTCAATAAAAATACGATTTTATTGCACTCAATTTTTAGATCTCTTTGTTTGAAGGGTAAGGAGGTTTTTTACGTCAAACAATGCAAAATCTGGGCAGATTTGTCTGCCCGTCCCTCCATCCTTCTATCCGCACCTTTATTTGCCTGAATGCAAAAGTGAAGATATCGGCTTGCAAGTTATTGCACGCAGAGTGACGTTGAATCGGCCACACGGGGTACTCGTACACAGTACAACGTAAAGAAAAACACCTTTACTTGCAAAAACAAAAATATAATTATTTTGTTTTTTACTCACAATTTGCGTCAACAAATGTTTACGTATTCTATTTCAATATAAAGGCATATAAAGGCAGGTGGGCATAAAAGGTTCAGCCAGAACAGATGATGTTGTACTTATTTACTATTAATTGACAATACAACTAAAGGGCTTTATTCCTAGATGGCAATATTTTGTAGACCCACTCCAAGAACATACGCGATTACAAAATTCTAGATTATGCCATATACAGCACGAAATATTGACTAAGTAAACGAAAAAGGAGAATTTTTAACTATTATTCTATTTTATTAAACTTTATTAAATCTTTTTTTTTCATATATAAAATTTTGTGCTAATTTTATGACGCAAGCATTCTCTAAATTCTGGGATAATTTTTTTTATGTGAATTTTTTGTTTCCACATTTTTTTTTGTTCATTTTAGATCGGACTAATCGCTCAAGAGATCTCCGCTATTCGTGTAGCACGGTGAGGGTCAGAAAAAAGTGGGAAAAGAGAAAGAAATAGAAAGGTAGTGAATACAAACTTAGGGGGATACACGATTCGCGTCCACGATGTTTACGGATGCTTCGGGATCGATTCTGCGATCATTAAAGCCTCCGGTTGCGTTATGGAGCGAAACTTTATATCTTTCAAGGGCGCTAAAACGGTACAAAGCCTCCATTTTCCTGTAGTTCCCCCTCACTTACAGCCGTCAATCCATACTGGGTTTGCGTGCAACACAGCTGATGGGACTGTCAAGGCATGGAAAGGTATGGAAAGTCACCCTTGCCAAAGCGGATTACCTTCAGCATATCGTATACTTTCCATATAATGCAGGTTAGCGACTACTGCTCCCAAGTATTGAGGGCACGTGCAAATCGTTTTTTGTTAATTGTTTTTAATATCAAAAAAAAATTAACTTAATAGACTACGCAGTACTGATCAAAATGAAAACTTGATCAATGTGAGAAATGAAACCATTTCTCTGTCTATATAATTTAATCACTCTTCCCTTCACTTTTAACGAATTGAAATCATAAAACTTCTGCATCCGTGCTCGAGATAAAACTTTTTCTTCTATTATTGAATTTTAACGCATATCGAATATCATACATAAACAATCAATAATGTCAACCATTACTTTGCTATCTTTCACCCTTCTATGATAAGAAATTTTGAGTAAGTAAAGGTTAACTGTATTAACCCTTTTAGCATAAATATGATAAATACATAAACACGAAGTGCAAAAGCTCATCATTTGCTCATCTAAATGTCAGATTTATCTCAATACAATGATTTCATAGCAGATTATATAAGCATTGAAATTACTTTTCTGGGAATCCAAAGAGCTTTGCTGAAAAATGTAAAAAAAAAAAAAAAAACACATAAAATCCTTGAAAGATATTGTCACGTGAAATCGACATTCATTCAATTGCAAACTGAAGCATACACGTATGTACATATGTCCCCCTCCTCTATGCCATATAGTGATGATGATGATGATGCCCAAAGGAGTTTTTAACGCTTTTCATTGATAGCAAACACAGTACTGATGCTCATATAAAAAAAAAATTCATATATTTATGGTTAGCTTTGATTATTTTGCATGCGTAGCATTTGACGCTGTCGCTATATATGCGTGCAAGTGCACATATATAAATATTTATTTATTCTTTTTGTTTGGACAGGTTGCGTTCATTTTTAAAGCATATCAACATTTCAACGCATACATACATACGTATGATCCATAAGCATTCATATTGACGAAGGTTTTTCTTTATTGGCACTTTCTTATGCCCCATAAAAAAATCACTTTGACAACTGTTAAAGTCTATTTTCAATATTCTATTATCAGTACCTTTAACATTATTCGATAACAAAGGAATCTTTTCAAGACCATCTCAGCTATTTGCGATTATCATTTATTGCAGAGCTCGCTCACAATGGATCAAAATGATAAAAAGAAAATTTCATAGCAAGATATGCTAAGAAAACTTGATTTTTATTCGGAAATCAACCAAGAAAGCTAAACGCTGTGATTATCCCGCGGCAAGCAGGCAGCAAAGAATTCATACGGATAAAAAATTGTAGAAAGCGAGGGAAGAATAAATCTACATACGTTGTGGCTTCCACGAACAACTTTGTTGTTACAAACGCCTTCTAGCCCCACTAGCCCCACTCCGTCTTACATATAAATATTTAAAATAATCCCTTTACTAGAATTCAATACTCCAGTCGCATGACGCTTGGCGGCAACATTTTATATGTCTCCAATTCTTCCAATTGTATATGTCTGGTAGCTAATTATTGTACACCTAATTCTCTTTTTACATGATAGAAAACGTTCCCAAAAAATACGTGTAAAAAGAAGTTCGCGTAAAAAGAAAATTAGATGTGAACAATATTAAAAAGTTCTTGTTAGAGTTCACTTAATTTATTTCGTGCTTATACATTTTAATTCATTAAATATTTTATAAAAAAAACTTCTACTTTGGAAAGGAAAAGGGAATTATATCTGAAATTCATAAATATAAAAGAAGTTAAAAAATATTACAAATCGTGTTAAAACAAAATAATTTGTGTAAAAAAAGAATTTTTTTTTCTTTTAAACTCGTGTTAAATCAAATTCGTGTAAAAAAAAATCGTGTAAAAAGAGCATTGGGTGTGAACAATATTAAAAAGTTCATTTTAATTCATTAAATATTTTATAAAAAATAACTTTTACTTTGGAAAAAGGGAATTATATCTGAAATTCATAAATATAAATCGTGTTAAAACAAAATAATTCGTGTAAAAAAAGAAATTTTTTTTTCTTTTAAACTCGTGTTCAATCGAATTCGTGTAAAAAGAGCATTGGGTGTATTGGATAATTTAAGAAACGTTGGATGCTTAATGTGCCTATACGATGTTCATTGATGAAATATGGGGCGGGGAATATATTTTTAATTGATTTTTATATCAAAAACAAGTTTATAAAGTCGTTTGGAATTTCCTTAAAATTTACTTCATGGAACGAGAGCCGGCTTAACCTTATACTTGTATTAGGTTATTCACTTTCTTTCACAGGTTGCTGCACTGCAATTGTCTACCGTCAGTTATAAGAGAATGGTTCGTTACGCAGTCTGGTTTCTTATTAAAACTTTATTGTGCTTATGTATGCTACAATAACAACTTGCTTTTTTTTTTATTTAAATAAATGAAAAAACAATATTAAATTACTGGCGAATTGTGATTTAAAGAAACGCATCATATTATGTAGATATGTATGTGTAGTCGATAATAAACACAATAATAATAAAACGTGATCGCACATAATTAAAATCATCAAAGAATAAAAATATATTTTCTAAAAACGGAGAGAGAGAGAGAGAGAGAGATAAATATATTTCTATGATTTTGTCTTAAACTATTTTTATTATCCATTAAATTCTTACTAAACATTATGAAAGAAAGCGACGCCTGGGGGGGTGAACATCTATACTACATATATATATATATAAATAACCGACCAAGATGTAAATAAAATATTTTATTTATATACTATTATATATGGGTAAAGATGTCGAAAAACTTGTAAGGTTCTTGGAATTATAAATGAACAACAACAAAATCAAGTTAATTTATGTAAAATTTCTAATAAACAAAATCTAAACAAAAGAAAATTATATCATACACACTATAAATTACATAAGACTTATAGGGGAGAACGCTACGGAAAGGATGCTAAAGAGACCGAACTATTTTTAATTGCCATTAAATACCATGTACGTCATACGCATACAAACACACATACATCCACACTCCCTCCCTTAGAATAAATTCGAAATCTTGATTTTCACACCAAAAACTTAATGAGCACACAAATCTTTTATACATGGAACGTATGTGGTGAGGTGAGGAGAGGGTTGGAAAGCAAGAAAAAAAAAGAAAAAAAAACTTAAGGATGCGGCCAAATAAACACTTAAATATTATATAGCGTTGGTGGCGATATTGGTTGTGTGCATAGTTATTTCAAAGTTTTCCTGCCTCCCCCCACTTATACATACATAGAAGTTCAGTAATAAACCATACCATGTCCCCATCCCCCTTATATCTTATCTTCAACAACCATGCCGAGTAACCAACTCTTTTAGAGTGGAAAGTAAGTTTTTTTTTCTCAAGCAACAACTACACGAAAACAAAAACAAAAAAAAAACGAAAACGAAATAATGTATCTGAGGCAAAGTTGTTTTTCATTCTTATAAACTGGGCTGTTATGCCAAGGAAAGTAGCAGTGAGCATCTTGTGTATGCTGGATATCATTGGATGAGTGAATGTTCGCAAAACTTTTCCATAACTTCTTTGTCACTGTTCTCGATATTGTACATTACAGTAGTTTGTGTAGATGAATGTATGTTATATCTTTGTATATAGGATACACATAAGCGCTTGTGTGCGTTTTGTATTTTTCTCAGTCAACAACATCAAGTGTTTGGTGGGCAATACTGTTCTGCTACGAAATTAATGACATTTTCTGTTGTACAACTTGTAAGTTGTTCCTGTAGTTATATATTTTAAATACATACACACGCACACACACACACACACATACACAAGCACATAAACAATTGTAATCTATGCAATTATGTGTGCATGTGTATTTCATAATGTTTAGGCATGTGCTGGTTCATTTTTGCCTCTATGCCATGATTCAATGTGAGGTTTTTTCTGTTCTCTTTTTTTTTCTTTTTTTTTCTTGCTGACGTTAACTCAAAAATAATTTTATCCATTCAATTAAAGTTTGTTCTTGTTTAACGTTTTTCCTTCTTTCTTCTTTTTTTATGCAGAACATAATGTCGGAGAGTTTTCGTGATTATAAATGATTGCTTTCTAATAAAGTTAAGCTTTAGTTTTTTTTTTTTTTTTTTTATACGGCGGTTAACTGCTGCTTTTACTGCGTAGTGTTTGGGTGCATTTGCGGCAAATGCTAAAATTGTTAAAAACTGATTATAAACATTAGTGTGCGTGAGAGTGTGTGTGTGTGTGTGTGTGTTTACAATTTTTGCCCCTTTTTTTTTAATAATTATTTCGACGTGTGGTTTGTTTGAGGCCCGATCTAATATAATGCAAATACTGTGTGTATATGCATTTAATTACTCCGGCATAAAAACAGATAAGCGACAGATATTGTTATTTAAAAAGTATGGAGACACTGAACGATCGTTGAGCCCCATTTGACATGGCGACTGCATTTCTTGTCAATTTCACAAGACGGAAAGCCATTGAGAAAGCTTTACAAACAAATGCTTTCTTAGGAAGACACAACAAAACTTTTCCGTCCGTTCCGTCGTTGAGCAGCTTTGATTTTATTTGGCCTCGGACGGGATATTAACAACAAAATATAATAAATATAACGTATTGTGTATAACGTCAATGTATAACACGTAGCTTCATACACACCTTTCGCCTAAATTTAAGCCAACAGGGTACTCAATAGGCCACTTTTACACCCACGACGAGGTGTTGGAACTTTTCCGGCGGCTTCCTTAGAAGGTGGCGATGCTTTAACTCCTCCAGTAAAGTGTTACCCCGGAAAGTAGCTTAGTGCACTTAAGCTTTACGCAAGAATATATGTTACGGCGCCTAACAGTTTTTGGAAGGTTTGAATAAATTGAGTTCAGTACCAAAGAAAAAAGTAAGTCAAGGCCGTTACTTTTTCTACTCAATACGAAGAAAAGTGCTCATGAATCGTGCCGGGCTATGAAACACCGACAAGATACAATATCAGTAAAGCCACAAACTATGGTGTAGAGGAAAAGACCAGCAAAATCAAATAATCCTGACACTACTATTCAAGGTTATCAACATAGCGTGGGCTGCTTCCACAGTGCTTTACGATCAACTCGAACGCAACAAAATCAGTTCATAAAATTGGCTAAGGAGCGAGACCATCAATAGCTGATGCTATGATATCAAGCTTTAAAGGAAATCGGGCTGCAGCATGTGAAATAGTTATCGCAGGTTGATTTTTCAGCACAACAACACTCAGCCTCATTGCATGCAGTAAACATTACCGGCGCTAAACCGAAATGCGCTGCTGCTCTGTCCACATTTGATTATGAAATTTTAAAGCGCACTTTCGAAACGAGTTGTTTGTAAAGCAATGGCATTATCAAATCATTCTCTCCCAACATTATATTTTGTCGAAGGGGCTCTGCTCTAATGTACTCCTTTTTGAATTTACTAAATAAAAAATTGCATATTTTTTATTTTAGAAAATATTTCCTTTAAACCCTTAGTTTCAATGAAAATGGAGGCCTCTTAGCGATGTTTACTGCATTTTTTTTTTTTTTTTTTTGTTGACAAAGCATTTTTCTTTAGAAAAACTAGCAAAAGCGACGAATTGTGAAGAGGAAAATTTTTACATATATTTTTTTTTTATGTTTTCTTAATTATTTTAACGAAATTGTGAATATTTATGAGACAAAACGTCAGCTTAAGGGTTCATTATCCAGATTTATGCATGAATGCACGAACGACAAAACAATATGAAGATGAAAAAACTGAAAACATTATGTTCGGGTATGAGTGATAGTGATCTTACATCCACCATCACCTCCACCTTCACCTTTGAAAAAAATACAAAAAACAGTTGAAGAAACTAAAAAATGTGCGAAAAAATTAAATTTTGCTACTCCATCTATAATATTGGGTGAACATGATGGACATTCCTTTTTGTATGACCGATTTTTTTCTATTAATGCTTGACTGCTGTTAGATCACCTACGGAGTACAACACAGACAAACTTCTGTAGTTTTATTAGTTCGTCGTCTATAAGTAATTACGAAAAACACAATTGTTTTCGTTTTGAATACAGAGGCGTTCAAAAGCAGTTTATATTGTGCTATCTTCAAACGACTTGGCCAATGCCAACCAGTAATTTCTAAGTCCAGAAAAATTTTAACCGTATTTGACTGTCCACAAAGGTTGGCAAAGAGCTTGACGAACTGATCGATAGACGCCACACATATTAATATATAATAGATTGCCTTTATAAGATCTACTTGTAACTTTTTAAGTCCTGTTAACAATAAATCAACTTAAGGGGCGTTATCAAAAATGTGGATGGATATTGGATCGCTGGTAAGCTGTTAACCCTCTAAGCTTGTACTCAGTCATCTTAAACAATTAGTTCAACAAAATTTAAATCCATACCTGTTTTGTTGCACACAGATAAGACTTGAAGGCTTCTTGAATATTAATTACTCTCTGGGTACATTTTGAGGCGAATTGGATCCATTTTTAATAACTGACTTGAAAAAAGAAAGACTTAAGGCGTTTATTCTAAATTACGACTTTCGTAGTTTGCAAACTTTAAAGGTTTCCATTAACGAAACAGACATTTTGAGAGAGAGGAGAATGCCACCCGAAATCTCATACAGAACCCGATCATAAAGTCTTCTTATTGTAGTGCCCAACTATATTTCCCTTCGGATACTCCATGAGTGTGCATTCCAATATATTTAAGTCGTTTCAATTGAAAGCCTCTCAACGTTTTAAAAAATCTTTCAAGTTATGCGGCTTTCTTAGAAAAGTATGTGTAACGCCGTAACCGATGAAAGAGCCGCCGGAAACCTTAGGCAAAAGTGCAAAATGTCGTACATATTTCATAACTTCTTCTTCTGCGAACAAAGTAATTTCATAATAATAACAAAATAAAATTAAGATTTCGAGAATTTTTGTAAAGTTCTGAACTCTCCTTTCCCCTCTCTTTCTCTCTGTCCCTCTCTTATAGATTAAGCGGGGTACAAAACAGGTACATATACTGAGTGTCGCTGCAATCAATTTGTGTCACGTATTGGTACTAGAGGAAGTTGGCCGGAGTGGGTATTTTCGTCATGCAATATCATTGGCGCTGAAACAGATTGGAAGCACATCCTTAATGAAAAACCTCTAAAAGTATCTTTTGATTCCTTTATTCCTTTATTCCGCCAAAGTATATTTTGCTTGTTACAAACTGAATAAAAAAACAAAGATGTCTTCATTTACGATTGGTTAGAAAAAAAAAAAAAAAATTTTTTTTTAATTAAACTTTTTCTCACAATAATTACATTTAACAAAAACGTTGCATTATGAGGAAAGAAAAAGCAAATAGAAAAAAAAAAGTATGAAAAATTATAGAAAAACTAACACAATGATAGAAATGATAGAAAATTATGAAAGGCACAGAAAATAGCGGGAAAAAATGCAAACCAACCCTATATATAAAAAGAAATCTATATTTTCAGTGAATAAATACTTTTTTTTATCTTATTTGCGGCTTTTAAAAGGAACTAAGCCAAAAGGAGATAGAAACGAGGCAGGCAAACGAGTCTTAGGAGAAAAAGGTGTGTTTTTGATACAAATTTGATGATAACGGTTTCCATTTACCGAAGCAGGAAAAAGAAAACCACAAAACTCATTAATTGATTTTTCTTTACTGCTTTGCGCTTTCTCCTGCAAATTCCAATGTTTTTCTTTTGATTCCCTAAGAAAACTGAAAAGTTTGTTTAAAGAAAAACAAAAAAAAAAGTTTTTTTCATAAAGATTTTACTTAAGGGCTACACAACTTAGACATTTATAAAAGAGTAACAACAACAATAATAATTTCTTATGCTTAATTAAATATTCATCAAATGCACATACCCAAACACACACACACACACACACACACACACATCGATACGCGCATTGTGTGTTGTTCACTGAAAGGAGAAACTTTTAAAGACTTATCATTGTCGTCATATATGCAGGCAAACACCCATTTATATGCGAATATATATTTATTGGCATAGCAGTGAGGCGCTACTGTATTTCTTTTTAGGTATTTTTAGGTACATATTTAGAAAAAGAAAATTGAAAAAGGCAGATTTTGTAGAAGTTTATGCGATTAATTAATGTTTGCACACACTTTCTCTCCTATACATGCATTAGCCTTTTCTTCATTGTTGGCTTGCCATTTAAGTAACTGTTTGTCTATTGTTTGTCTTAAGTCCTTATTTTTACAAGCACTTGTCCGAACTAATCAATAACAACAAATCATCGTGCACTTTTCTACACATACACCTAGGCCTTGGTGTGCGCGCTGAAAACGTGCTTATTTTTCTACTTTGATTTTTAGTGTTCAAGAGAGATGTAAAGAAAAGATTGCGTTGTATAACATTTTAAAGAACCCAAAATAGTAAATTCACCTTACGAGTGCACAGCATAGCTTGACAAATACAAAAAACAAAGAAGCAAAAACTTTTAATTACAACTGCGTTATGCCAATAAAAACTTTCAAATTTAGTAAAACCCTTGTAAGGTCCACCTATTGCAAGTTAAGGACCAAACAGAACTTTTTCCAAAATTGGTGCTCTGACGTTCCCTTTCTCACAACGCTACCAAGCAATGGATCCATTGCAAAAGGACAAAGGTTATGGTCCTTTCGAAACAGATTTCATAAGTTCCCGAAGAGACGATCGAATGTGGTGGCTGACGCTAAACCATAATTTTTGCAACTATTTCCAAAAAAATTCCTTCAAAATTGAGTTACACGTATGCTCGTAACAATCTTCTAGTTTAGGTATCTATTCACACGATATTTCAATGAGGTTCGTTGTAGTTGAGTAGCCTAAAAGGAAGCTGTTCTAATCCTCAGTTTTTTTTTTGCTATTCTGTAAATTCATTTATCACGGAGAAGCTTTCTAAAACTTTGATTTTGAAAGACTCATAGCACTAATCACAGCAGAATGAAGACTTTTTAGCGCGAATAAAAAATAAGTTAAACATTTATAGTGGAGCAATGTCGACCATAAATATCCTACGCAACAGTGTTTTCATGACAGCACATGAACCCTTTGCAGGGCTTACTCCTCATGAAAACTCTTCTATGGTAGGAGTGACCCAAGGTGCTCTACGTTTAGCAATTATATGAAGTATTAAAAATTATACCTTCCGGCCATATGAAGGCTCACTTCTCATAAGAATACTTCTACGAAGTAATCCAACGTTGTCTAAATTTAGTAAATTAGTAGAAATTATGAAGATTAAATGTTTGGCAACTCCGCCATGGACAGACTGATAAATACAACTCCGATTGCTCCATTTCATGTATAAGTATTTATGTGCACTAACCTGTGTAAGACGTTTTTTAATTGTGCTTCGCAAAAATGCATTTTGTAAATGTAGATAGATTTCTAGATAATACGAATGATGAGCGGTTTTATGATTTATATGATTTCTTGCCGATTTTGAATATGTTGGGACTGTGTCTGTTGTAATTCATGTCGCTGCGCTCGAAGCGCTCGCATAGAAATCCTTTAAATTGCTATCGCAGCAACAGCTTGACAGACGGCAGATAGAAGAGCCAGACCAGACGGATGTACATCGATTTAGAAAATCATACTGCCTCAGGTAGATATAAATCGATTTAGAACATCATACTGCTTCGAATTGTGTGATAAAAAAAAGAATTTATTTTGAGTTGCCCTCGTTCGCCTGCACTCGTCCGTAGAAAATTAATACAAGCCATTATCACAAATAATATAGAGTGGAATGTAGATTATATTGAATGGAATCAGTTTTCAATTCTTTTCTTTAAGAGTGCATTTCTTTTCCTCAATCAAGTCGTCAACAGCATAAAAATAACATTTTTAGCGCTTTTTCAAGATCATTGAAAGCATTTAAAGAAAGATTTTTTTAACGAAAGGTGTTTAAAGGCCAAAGCGTTTATGCTTAGTTCCGCGTAAAACAGGAGAGTGGTGTAGTTGAACCTTAATATTTTTACATGAAAGCTGACTTTCTCTCTTCTTTCTCACACTCTTCTACTTCCTCTTTCCTTTTCC
The DNA here is from genome assembly GCA_000688735.1 of Glossina austeni. Classification (NCBI taxonomy): domain Eukaryota; kingdom Metazoa; phylum Arthropoda; class Insecta; order Diptera; family Glossinidae; genus Glossina; species Glossina austeni. The sequence goes on along the minus strand of KK503094.1, from coordinate 19,525 downwards.
ATAGTTGTACATCTCTACATGTATTTAGTACACATAAATATTCCCTTTTGGGACATTAGAAATCCATTCCTTCTTGTACTTTGTACGTGTAGTTACGTGGTCGTATGTTTATTTATACTACCGTATACCCATTTTACAGTTATATTGTTTTCAATTTCTTTTACTTTACACATTTGAAAGGCAAAAGGGGACCTTTCCAAGATTTTATACATGTGATTACTATTCACATGCCTTCTCAATCGGTTATTGTTTGCCTAATTCATTCTCTGTTTAAACATATGCACAGTTTTCTTAGCATGCAAAATAGAATAGAACAGAGCGTATAGCAGAGCCCTAACAATAGCAATAAAGTAAATAGATAAACTTTAAATAATTTTCAAGTATTCCACTCGACCCGTTAGGTGAATACTGACAAAGTCTAACCATTAAAAATCACTTTATCCGACTCATTAGGAAGACAGAAAAGGCGAAAACACAACCTTTAGCCGTCATTTGTTACAAAGCTACAAATATAAGCACTTTTCACAACTAACTTTAACTACACATAAATATACATGTATGCATACACACACATAAATAAAAGTTGCGTGTGTTTTTATTTAGAAAATTCCACTGACATATGTAAACGGTTTGTTGTTATATTAGCTTTTCTCACTTCGCTGGCTTTCTCTTTTCTTCCACTTTTATTAAAAGGATTTTAGATCTTTCCTTGTGTTTCGATGAATAAGAACAAACACAGAAAAAATTTGTTGCTAAGATCTCTAGTAACTCGTCAATACATTTTCTGCACTCAACGTTGCGGTCGATCTTTTACCTAAACTTGCTATATAACAGCGAAAAGGCCTAATGGAACTTCCACAAGGGGAATCCTTTTGTCTAGGCGCATGAGCCGACTTAATCACACATATTTATTTCAGGAAGAAAACACAAGATTATACTTTTCATCAGCATACTATATGAACTGTACATCTCACAAAGCGTTAGCCGTTACCAAACAATCTGTAATCCCTGAAAAGGGAGCGCCAGGATGGTCGGATGGTGTCGGAGATGTCTGTGTCGCTGCAACAATCGATCTGAAAAGAACAGAAAGACATAACCATTGGTTTCTTCAGGGACGATTTGGTGTCAGGCTGAGGCATTTTTCCCAACGTAACACTTATCAATAATTTTAAAAGAAAGACTGTTGCAGTCTCGAGTAGATGAAATTTCAACAATTGATTGAGGTCTCAATGTTGTCCATCTTATTAAAAAACATCTCACTCGGTAAATAAATAAAAAATTAATCGTAATTAAATTTTTTACCGGAAAAGCAGACTTGGGTGAATTTGCATATCCCTTGACCTTGCTTTTACACAGAAATATTGCGGCATCCATTGAAGTATAAACGGTCCTGATTTAGCCATGTCACTTCTCCCCTTGAAACGGTTACGGCCCTCCATTAAAGAATAACAGAAACGTATTATTCTTGCCTTCTCAAGCCCCGAAACGAACTAAGCTAAAGCAAAGTGTCTTCTGTATGGGCTCATATTTACAAAGGTGTATGACGCCATTGATAGTTTTCTCTTATTCCAAGCAAGTTGACAACACTAGAACAACCTGGAACTTACAGGTCTCATGCCGTGTTAATGTTGTTAATTGGATCATTGACTCATGGAAGCTTTTGCATGGGTCATAGACAGTCAGTTTTTGTACAGTGCAAAAATAAAATCATAGTTAATTTTTGTTTATAACAAGAAGAATGTAGAAGAAAAAAGCCGTGCGCAAAAGCACGTGTACTTACGTCCTACATTGCTTGTGTAACAAGGATATATTAAGTTTGTGCGGCTTAAGGTAGAGCCACTTTTCAGAATCACTTATTTAACTTGTCTGTCTGTTCGTCCGCCTTTTTTTCTTATACTCAAGCTACAGATTGCAAGTTTCGAGATATTTTGATGAAATGCGGTATACCGACATGTTTTAGCCCAAGGATGAATGCTATTGAAAATAGTCGTATCGCCCCACTTTTTCGTTCGAAGTCATTACATGAATAACTGCGTTAAGCAAAGCGATGTACGCTATTGAATAGTAGACCGTGGCTGATTGCAACATTTTTTCTTGTAGTTATAATTAATATTATTATCACCATTATTATTATTAAGCATTTCGAAGAAATAGATTGTTGGACGTACATAAGATGACGATGGTACAGCTGGGAATGTCGACTCTTTTTAAAAATAAGTAAGAAAGTTATATTCGGCGGCAGACGAATCTCGCATACCCACCACTATGTTTTTCGCTTTCTACTCTCCATGTCCTTTTATTTGATACCCATATCGCTTAATATTATTACTACGAAAAAAAGTAATCGCGGTGTCTATTATGTTTGTTTTAAAATTAACCCATTTTTAGGCAGATAATACATCTTCATTTAAGGAATGTACAAAATAGTTTTAAAAATTAGATGTTGTTTGACTTACGATAAATAAGCATAAAACCTTAAAAAAGTGAAGTGAAGTGAAGTGAAAGCAACTCCGTGTCGGCAGGGGCTATGTTTTCCATTTTGCACGTAAGGAGAACAGGAATATGGAAAATTTCAGACTTCTAACTTTTACAATTTCCGAGCAACGAGAAAAAATCCAAAAACTGTTGGTAAAAAAAACAGGGTTGCGTTTAGTTTATACTCCACTGCGCGCTTCTGCTCCGACCGATTTGATTCATTTTCAATACCAACCAGCGCTCAGAAACTTCCAATTTTTCTACCAAATTTTAAGGCGATGTCTTCATTTTTGCAACCAGGAGAGTGCCAACAACACACACTATACAGACACATGGATGGACGGGCGGACGGACGGACATATACGGCTAAATCAACTCAGAATTTCACACTGACCAAGAATATATATACGTTATAGGGTCTCTGAAGTTTCCTTTTGAATGTTACATACATTATGGAAAAAAACAAAACGAGAACAGCCCCATCTAACAATGGTGAGTATAACAAAAGTAGATCTGATCGTTTTAATAAATTACCGAAAAACCTTACAGAAATATAAGTATGATCTGCGCTCGCAGTAAGTAGGTTTCGTCCGTCGTTTGGTTCTACACGGGTAGAGCACGTGTATTTTTTTTAGATGTAATCGCCTATGGAGCGTGGAAGTATTATTTCCAAACTGACAAATCGTACAAAATCGTCTCACATAATATCTAATAAGACGGATTTTAATTGGACCTTAGACGATAATCTTACGAAAGGAAACAATTTACTGCTCGCGTAGTCTTAATAGAGAGAAACCCTTTATTTTTCATACTTTACAGGTCTTCTATAAAATTCATTCATTCACATCATTAGGATCTTATTTTAAAAAAATACGCAAAATGTCCGCAATTGAGGAGTTGTGTAAACGCATTTATTAAAATTTCAAAAATGTCACTGCTTGCAGCGAAAATTTCTAAAGTAAGCAGCTGTTCAATGAGTTTCAGGTTTTATAAAGATATCGAAATATATAGCAAGATATCAAATCTTAAACTGTCTTACAGCCATTGAAACGTGCACGAGCGACATTTACGGTCATTGCAATCTCTGATAAGTAAACAGACTAAAAGTGTGATTAAAAACATTTTAATTACTTTATATACATCAAAGCAGCAACAGCAACAACGACAGCAACAGCACACGACAACAAACAATTAAAAGTAAATTAAAAGGTCAAATCCAAAAATCAAAGGATAAACAAAAAAAAAAAGTACAAATTTTGAAATTTTACGAATTTTAATAATAGCGAGTAAACTCGAAAGAAATTCGATACTACTTTAAATATAACTTCATCTTCATTTATAAGATGGAGAAGCGGAGACTATTTTTAATTTGTTGCAAATTTTCTATATTTCAATTCTTCTTCATACAAAAAAATCTTAAAAGGTCAAACACAAGGTCATTAAAAATCCTACAGCACTTCGCTTATAAAGTGCAGGTACCTGATGGTTAGAATAAAACAGTAATTAAGAGAAAAGTTGTCTCGCTTATCGCGTTTTCCGGTTATCCGTTTACTCAATGGCAAGAGCCGCGTAAAATATTTTATATCGAAATTTCAATTCTGTACTGAGATCAGGCGATTTAATATCTTCTCTTTTTCGGCCACACTCAAGAATTCAAATACAATACTAGATCAATGTTGGAGAAATTTAGAGGGGAAAACGTAATCAAAGATTTCAACAACCGTTACTTTTTTTTCTCATCACATTTATGAATTTGTAAAGCAACTCGTTTTTTTATTAAATGAAACGGGGAAACGGGGAAACGGGGATCTTCTTTTAGCTTTTTAAAAAGTTATTTATTTCGGGGATTTTGCATTCAAAACACAAACATTAAAATATTTAATTGAAAAAAGTTTAATTCCTAAAATACTTGCTAATAAAAGGCGAGCGTTTAAAGCCTAAATATCTTAAAGCATTTAATAATTTCGTCAAGGAAACATCATCCGTGTCTCTTGTTTATTGTTTGATCTGCGTTTGTTTAACAACATGAATCAGCCCGCTTTATATCACCGGGCAAATGTCGTACAAAGATATGAAGCCGAAGTTGTACTCAAAAAATATTCAAACATATTTCAATGGCGTTTGGACGGTCAGGACAGTTTAATAGATATTGGTAGCGGTTCAGGTGATGTCCTTAAAGATTTCATTTATCCTCTAATGCCTCGTAATTTCGCCAGACTAGTTGGTTCGGACATTTCTTCAATCATGTGCAACTATGCTCGACAAATTTTTAAAGCCGAACCACGTTGCGATTTCAGAGTATTAGACATTGCCACAGGAGAGAAGTTGCCGGACGATTTAAAAGGACAATTTGATCATGTGACTTCATTCTATTGCCTGCATTGGGTACAAAATCAAAGGTAAATAATTGTAAAGAATGTTTTGTGGGTCATTCAATAAATATTTGATGAACAAGAACAGGCAAGCTTTGGAAAATATTTATCAGTTATTACGTCCAGAAAAGGGTGATTGTCTTTTACTATTCCCTGCAAACAACACTACATTTGAAGCTTATTTAGTGTTGCGCAAATCACCAAAGTGGTCATCTTATATGACTGATGTCGAGCGTTTCATTGGTCCTTTTTGTCGCACCGAGAATCTTCAAGAAATATTTGCAACTATGTTGAGGGAGGCAGGTTTTACTCACATTAAAGTGGAATTGCGTCACGATACTTACGATTATAAAACAGTTAGTATACTGAAAGGTATGTGAATCTATGTGTGTGTGTGTGTGTGTGTGTGTGTGTGTGTGTGTGTGTGTGTGTGTGTGTGTGTGTGACTTATTAATAAACAGCTTATGTNGTGTGTGTATGACTTATTAATAAACAGCTTATGTTTTCTTTCCCTCAAACAGACAATATGGAGGCTGTTTGTCCTTTCCTGGAACGCATGATCCCGGGCCAGCGTTCGGAATTTTTGCAAGATTTGTCCAGTACTATGGTCGAATTGAATTTAAAAAACAATATTGAGCCACAAATTAGCGTAACAAGCAAACTAATCGTGGCTTATGCTAGAAAAACACCACGAATTTTTGACAATGCCACCCAATGAAAACAAAAAAAAAAAAGAGAAGATAATGTTTTAAATTTTTCCAATTTTTAGGTTGAGTGTGAAAGGAGAGAGATTTTTAAGTACCGCATCAATGATTATTCAATTTTCTTATATGCTGTAGTTGCGTTACAATAGTTTCCTATTTTTGCTAACTTGCTATACTTGTAAAAATGGTTTCATAAAGTTCCAGGCGTCCAGACGTCCAGGCAAAACATTATTAGCACGACGACACCATGAATTATCGCCGATGAATTCACTTACTTCGTCCGCGTACGTAGGGCCGGAGGGGTTCCGTCGGTCCACTTTGTTCCTGCTCTATTCCAAAAGAGTAGCGTATCCATAATAACGGAGTTCCGTTAAGTAAAGTTTCTTTTCATCATTCTCTGCTCTCATAGCAGCGTTATGTGGAGGGAGGGAGAATTATGAGAAGAGAATAAAGTCCGAAGTCTGTCTGCATAGCATGAGGCTAGTTTTCGGCGAGTTTTTGTTCCGGTTTTAAAAAAAGTAAAAGTGGACATCGAAAAAGGCAGCAGTGCGATAAGCAGTTGACAATAATTGTTCTATTCTTGATTATTACGGATATATGAAACCAGTGCAATTGTTAAATATGTTCCGTTAATCAAACATACTTAAGTTATATAATTGAGTTACATAAATATATATATACATATATATATATATATGCAATAAATTCCAATAAATCTAAAAGTGACTGAATAATAAAACTAATAAACGCTATCAATACACACATATACATAGTATATATGTATTGAATGTACAAAAGACCACAATTCTGCCTTGAAAAAGGAGTTAAAAATAAGAAAAAAAGTGGAAATATGTAAGATAATTAAGGAGTACTGCAAATAAATCGTGGGCTAAATTGTAAAGAATTGCAAAACAAGAAGAAGAAGAAGAAGAACATAATTTCAAAGTAATTGAAACGCTAAACTTATTTTGCACGTTGTTGTTGTGTTCCATATGTGAACTTTATTGTGTCAAACATCGCACACATAAATATATATAATTGTAAAAGCACAATATGCATTTACGTACTTAAAATTTATGCACTCGTTTCTTTCATGATTGTCTTTTTTATGGAACGATAAGAAAAAGTGAAAAAAGGCAGAGAACTAACATCGAAAAGTTAATTAAGAAGGAAAATGAATATACAAAGAAACTTCGGTGTTTTATGCACCTCGAAGTTGGAAGAAAATTCTGTAAGAAGTCCAATAAACTCAAATCGAAACAATATTGAAAAGAATTCTTTCAAACCAATGGTGAACATGTGCCTTTACTTGGGGGTCTAATCAAAACTTTCTATGATGTTCTTCCTAATCTCAGTTGGTGGTGGCCGTCTTCATACGCTCCTATTATGCAATCATCTTTAATGGGCCGCTGCGGTTTTGTCATCATCACTGTCATCGCTGTAATCTCCTTACTGTAAATTGTGGACTCTCTCGGCGGAGGGAGTTCTAAGAAAATAAAGTCAAGGAAGTATATTATAATGTTACAAAAAAACAGGTTCTGTGAAAACAGGACATATGTGTGTATGCGTGTGAACATAGGAAAGTGACCATAGGTACTGACTAACGGACAAAAGAATGGCACTAACGGATGACGAGACTCGCGGACATGTTTAAATTATTCTTGACTTAAAACTTTTCTTTGGTGTAACATACATATAAATATATGGAAAAGAAAGGAAAAAAAAAAGAAAAAAAATTTCAGCAGCTGAGCTAGTTACGCCGCAATGAGCACAAACCCAGCTTCTACTTACACATCACAATTTTCACAAAGAAAAACAAAATTTTTATATTCTTTGCGCATGCTTAAGGCTAATATTTTCGATTTCTTAAGCTTACACATGGGCTTCTAAGTGCTTGCTGGTTATATGAACATATTCGAAACTTTAGGCTACAGAACAGGCAAACTGCGACTATTAAGTCGGAATTTGGGAATTCAATCGTCAGTGTGGTATACTATGCTTAGTCGAAGCTTACAGGTTGGGCGCATATCGACCACGTTGTGATCATTCCCTTCCCTTCCTCTCCCCCCTTCTTTCTGACCATCATCGTTCTATCTGTGTAGACGGCATCCCCTGACTGGTGATTAAAAAAAAAAAAAAACTTGAAACGTGCAAAAAAAATTCAAAGGTGTAATTTTTTTTTATTTTTATGGTGAGATCATTTCTAAGCTTACAGTAAAAATTTGGAAAAGAATGAAAAGAAAAAACCCAGATTATTGAATATGTCTTTGATATGGTTTCAGGTTTCTCTCAGGTTTTCTATTTTAATTTATATGAAACTATTAAAGCGTACTTAAGTGCATTTGTGTGCAACATCTAAGAATTCTCTTTATAACTCTAAAGTAATCGATATGGCAGCACCACTTGCTCACAAACTCTTGCCATTACCAATATTTCTCTATTCCCTATCCTTACTCTATTCTTTACATAATATATCCGAAGAGTAGTGTGCTTAATAAGTCGATCGACATCACACAGAGTGAGTATAATACAAGAAAAACAAACAACTAATATGGTAAAAAAAAGATTGTTCCAAAAATTTCTAACGAGTGTGAATGTACAAATTTGAACTCAATGGATAACTGATTATTAGTCATAAAATCAAAAAAAAAAAAAAAAAAAAAAAATTAAATGCAAGAAGTGTGATAAAATCATTAAAGTCTTTATGTGCCTGCTATTTGGGAGTATGATAGCTAGACGCGTACTGTAAAACGCTCAGCTAATAGGAAACCTTTTACTGATAAGAAACACAATTGAATTAAGACTCGTTCGTTCATATTAAAGAAATAATACAAATAAAACTTTCATTTTAGATTTCGTTTTGTTGTTTTCTTTTTTTACTTATTTTTTATTTATTTATTTATTTTTTTTTTAATATGACCAATCACTCAGTTGATGCTCAGGTGTGTATGTAAAAAAGGAGAGAGAGAGAGAGAGAGAGAGAGAGAGAGAGAGAGAGAGAGAGGAGAGTGGTAAGTGTCACGGTTTTACGCACAGACCGCTCACTATAGCTACGGCCAAAGTAAACTCTACCGCACTTGAAGCGATCTTTGCTTACTTGGCGGCTCCTGCGGATATTACGAGTATATCAGCTCGCTTTGGCGCAAACTTTATCAGCAGCATAGCTCTAAAAAAAAGTCTGACGAAATGTTGAATCGCATGATCCCGGCGAAGAATCAAAGTTTCGAGAAATCGCACGTCATGAAAATATTTCGCCCAATAGAGTTATTGTTTCACGAGTCACGCGGTTAGCGCGGCTGGAGTAGCAGAAAAAGCAGTAGTAGTCGGAAAATCGCCCGACATAGTTGGACCAGTATTTCGACTATTTGTCTCGTGAGCCAGTTTTATTTCTTTACGCATTCAGAGAAATGGCAATCGGTCTTATTACTCGAAGCACTTTTGTTTAGAAATTCTTGATCTTGTTATTCTGTTTTCAATAAGCGAAAGTACACCGTCGAGCATAATTTTTTGATATGATTTCTACTCGCTTACTCTTTCGAAATATGTCGACTGGTCCTTTTTTATACCGACCGACGAAAAATGGTAGCACGTTCATTTTTTCAAAACGTTTGTAGTACTCAGAGAAAAGCAAACATGACTCGATAAGCTTTAGGTATTCTTTGTCAGTCGCTAATTCTGAGTCATTTTACGCATGTCTGTCCGTTCGTCAATACGTTGATAAATGTACTCTTGGTCACAAAAATTTATCTATGGCCTTCACATTTATGAAAAACCTTAGAAGCTTTACGCAAGTGCTACGATATTGAAAATAAACCAAATCCGTCAAAGAACATGCCTTCGGTGCAACGTAAATTCACAATCTCTCTATTTTCGTAAGGAAGGAAAATTGGATTTTTTGGCTTATTAAGGAGATTTTATATCTTCGAATAGTTATTATTATAAAATATTATTAAATTAATTTTATTAATTTTATTAATTCATAATAATTTAATTTTACAATGAAAATGCATTAATTTATTTCAACTATACAAACAAAGAAGTATAAACGGATTTTGATCAAAAAGGAAAGCAACTTCATACCTCATCAATAGGAGATGATCTCAATTATTAACAGTAACATACCACTACTTGGTTTTAATTAAAGGGTAAGGTTAACTTTATCTAAAATTAGGTCCACATCAAAATGTACTTACACATAAAAAAAATTTCAAAAGGCTTTTGGGTGGCCAATGGTAAAAATGCTTTTCGCAATTGCTTTTTACAATTTACACCAAAGCAAAAACAAGCCAATAAAATAATTATCGACAGTAAAAAAATTGTAATTGTTGCATGCGTATAGAAAACAAACTAAACATTTAATTATCATCACAAAATCAAAAATCTAATTTATTGCATATGTACATACAACACAATTACAGGAAGAGGTCCCATCAGCGCTGAAATCTCCCATTCATACCCTTCGCCCCATCATACGCAAGTTAATTACAAAAATGTGTATGAGGGATTTTGGCAATTTTTCTAACGGCTTTTACCGCCCCCCAGATTTACAAAAAAACTGGAATTGAAAAATTTCTATAACATGCTCCGCCTTTATACCTACACTCTACGGTGAACGGTAACAACACATTTTTTTATTGTACATTTTATGCCTTAAAACATGATTTCGCTTTTTAGTTTCGCTTGCATTTTTTTTAATTTTGCTCAGCTTTTATTATCATTTTGATTTGTATTTTCCATTTTTATTTAGTTTTCATTGCCATAGCGTTGATTTTTGAATGCCACCCATTATTAATTATATTAGGAAACAAACGATAGCAAGGCCGGAAACTTTGCGTGTTGCAATCCTTTTCGAAGGTATTGAAATCTCATTTTTTTTCATTTTGGTTTTATTTTTTTTTTTTTATCATAAGCTTTAATTTATTAACAAAAACAATTATTTTTGGTAGATAAACCTTCAATCGATATTTTGAAAACTTTCGGAGACTTTGCACATGTCTTTGATTACGATAGCAAGAAACAACGTGAAAGGAAAATGTGTTGTCTCTACTCAGAATGGCGGCCGCCACAAGCTAGAACCAAATGGGAAGCTATTGGTTGATATTTCGCGTAGTTCGCAATGAACGATCGTACTGCAAAATGTGCGCACGCGTGTAGTTACCAGGACAACACAATGTGAACTGAATAAAGGACATTTTCTCTATATTTCAGATTTTATTAAAATCTTTCTCAGCCACTCTTATATGATTATATATGAGCGGGTGAGACATTTAGAAGAAAACGATTGCACACAGTGAAGTTTTAAAGGCCACAGACACTAGTTGAGAAAAACTTTATTTTCCACATTTTATTTCATTTCAATAAAAGATTATTTAAAAAATATTTTTCGTATAATTTATTTTAATGTAATATTAAGTATTTCGGTTCGGTCATAACCTCATTTCATTTTCTTACTTATTTTCCTCTTTATTTTGGGGCATATGTTCTGGTTCTTGTTGATTGTGCAGCTTTTCAAAGCATGCAACAATTGACCAAAATAGCGAAATTTTTTGAAGATAAGCTACAATTGTTTTTACAGATATCACAATTATCCAAGAAAATAAAAACAATTCGAATCGAATTCGTGTATATGGTAGAGAACTTCAATTGCATGTAAGAAATTTGATGATCGATTATGATAATCCTCGAAATCGTGAATATTTCTAAGAAAGCAGCAAAAAACTTTAAGGGACTGAATGTAAACGATCTATGATTTTAACTGAGTGCCAGATACCATATAATGACTTTTAATAAACTAATCAGAAAACGGATCAGTTAACGCAAAGACATAGAATTTTACTACGAAAGCGATCAAGCAGTAACAAAAAGACTTAAATTCGCATAGAAGGATTTATACAATTCGTGAGGTTTTCTCTTAAACATTTCTGATTATCAGACGAACTATTTATTTATACATTTATCATAAGTTGATTGATTAAAAATAAGCAAAAGATGTGTCATTAGAAAGCCACGTAAATTTGTTTTATCTAAATTACAAAAACGTGTCAAACATTAAGATTGATTTAAAAATAAAATAATATATGCGCTGTTAGAAAACTGTGTAAACTTATTTACTAAAGTCATAAAAACGTGTTAAACGCTCTTGTCAAAGAGAACAGTGTTGACAGTCTCAATAAAAGTCTCAAATAAATAGTTCAGTGAACCTAAAGTTTTTTTGAAGATGTAGTACCACCTCAAAGATGAATTTCACTTATACTGATGATCAGTGGAACATACACGTATACGCTTGCAACAGCCGCTATATCTAGAAAAAAAAATAAAAAATAAAAAAATAAAGGAAAAATATTTAAAGAAATTTTTCCAAATATATTTAATTGCTTTTTATAGAATTATAACAACAACACAACATAGGAAACTAAAAAGCGTGCTAAAGGAGACAAAATAGAAAGATCAAGTTCACACAGAAGTGAATTGAGAAAACAAGCAAGAACACTGTAATGGCACACGGCCTACCGCTAAATACGCTACATCACGCCATTCAATGCAGTTATTTAAGCAAAGATTTTTCAAAATAAGGCTGGAGAGTGGACGACAAAGTGGTGCGATCGCTGCATTAAATTTCATCAAAATATCTGAATAGTTACGACCTGTAGGTTGAACACAACAAAACAGGAGGGACAGACGGACAGACATACTTAAATTCAGTTTCAAAAAGTGATTCCGAATCAATCGGTATAACAAAGTGGAAGTCTATCTCAAGCTCTTCTGGTGTTGCATACATCCGCACTAAGTGACTATACCGTTGTAACACAAGTGCTGTATGGCAAAACAAGCAAAAGTAAACTTTGAAATTTATGAATGAATAATAAACAGATATTATTGATTGTGATGCGGAAGAAATTCTATAGCATTTTAAACAAAATTTGTTTTATTATTATTTTAATTTTTTAAATTGTTGTTCGATTTTTTCACCTTTAATAAGTAAGTGAATTCATAAATTATGCAAAAATTATTTTATGAAGAATGAAAAACGAATGGAATGAAATTTTATCGCCACCAATCGACAACTAATAATAAAACAATCCTGACCTAACTCCTTCATTGCAAGTGTGGGATATGTAGAGGACAGACCATGAAAATAGAACACGATACACTAAAGGGAAAAAATGTTGCTACAAATCTTACTTTAGAGAAGGCTCTCTAAAATATTTGTATCAAAACTTAATTCGATATCTGCTACGGCTAGCGATGACATATACTTTACTGTTTCCTATTTCTAACAATTAAAGTAAGAATAAAGTAAGGGTAAGGTTTCAGTGTGCTGTATTCTTTCCTTAGGATTTTTGAACTTGAGATCGTAAAATCCGTATATGTCGTCTCTGATGGAGACTTACGAATGTAAGAAACGCAGCAGGCAAGTTGTTGCTAATTGATGCAGACATCTTTGTGCTTCGATTTCCACTCCGCTTTCAATCCTTATTTGAAACACATAAGATAAGAGTATTAGTAGAATAGGCTTTCAATGCATGTTCAATGTGTTCGTTTTACAATTTTGGAAATTGGAAAACAAAATTTGAAATAAGGCGTGCTAGTCAAATCTACAATAATCGGACATTGCCGTTTCTGATGAAGATTTCTGAGCGTAGGAGACGCAACAGCTACTCTGTTGCTAAAAAATAGCAGCCAATTGTTGCAGACATATTTGTGCCGAGATCGAATCCATTTTCAATCGTCATTTCAAACACTGAGAATAAAGGTAAGGCAGAGTAAAGTTTCAATGTATTGCATGCACTTTTTATGATTTTAGAACTTAAGAAAAAGGCAAACTGGCCAAATCTGTACTAATGGAAAATTTTCGCCGTCTTTGATGGATATTTCGGATTGTTAGAAAGGTAAGAAAGTTAATCTGTTGCTAATTTTTGCATGTAATTGTTGCAGACATATTTGTGATTTGCAATTTCTACCCTCGCCTATGGATATTTCTGAGTATTACAACGACTAACATCTAATCCATAGGAACATTTTGTTTTGTAAAGCGTCTGGAAAAGCTATGCCCCTCTTATTCTTTCAATGGCTCTCCACTAACATAACGTACAATTAAAGCCCTCATGCCAAAAAAAAAATTGAAAAAAATGTTGAACTAAATTTAGTACTATTTGACAAAGCATTACTTCTACGTTTCTTGTTGTTGTTGCGTTCTTATAGAAGAAATGAAACGCCTACTCGCCTATTAAACTCGAAAGAGCTTCATCGTGTTCTTATGTTATTATTCTACGGCTTGAAAATTGCAAAGCATGTCGTTAAGGCTGCAACAATAAAAGCCAATTACGTGCAATAGTGTGATATGCTGAGCCATTTGCTTTCGTATAGGAACTTAATATAGATAAAGTTTTCAACAGCACTTTATGAGAGAGATTGTTTTTAAGTTTTCAAATTTTGTAATTTTGGAGCTCTACATATACTACACATATACAAAGACACTTCAAAGCATTCAATTTTTTTTACAAAACAAAAAAAAAACATAAAAATACGAATTCGCTGTCGCTTTTAAAAAATTTCTTATAAAAAGCCAATAGTTAGAAAATAATCATTTTAAAGCGCTGGAAGTTTTCTTTAAGGAAACATCGTCAAAGTCTGCTCTATTTTATCCAACTTCCGTTTATATTAAAAGATGCATCGAGCCGCTCTATATCAGCGAGCAAATGTCCTCCAAAGACGTGATGCTGAACAAATACTTAAGGAATACTCGAACTCGTTGCAATGGCATCTAGATGGTCAAGATAGTTTAATAGATATTGGCAGTGGTCCAGGCGATGTCTTTAAGGACTTCATTTATCCCCTAATGCCTAGCAATTTCGGCAAGCTAGTTGGCTCAGACATTTCTCCACAAATGTGCAAACATGCTCTCAAAGCTTTCAAATTCGACGAACGTTGCGATTTCAGAATATTGGATATTGCTACAGAAGAAGAATTGCCGAACGATTTAAAAGGACAATTTGATCATGTGACTTCGTTCTATTGTCTAAACTGGGTACAAAATCAAAGGTAAATATTTGTGCCGAAAATTAAAAAAAAGTATTTGCTGAGTGATTCAATGTATTCTGCACGACAGAAAAGCTTTGGAAAATATTTACCAGTTGCTACGGCCGGAGAGTGGTGACTGCCTTTTAGTGATCCTGATAGATAATCCTATCTATGAGATTTACTTGTCGTTAAGTAAATCACCTAAGTGGTCATCATATATGGCTGATGTAAAACGTTTTATTTGTCCTTTTTATCGCACCGAAAAACCTCAAGAAAAATTTGCCGCATTATTAAAGGAGACGGGTTTCAGTCATATTAAGACTGAGTTGCGTCACAATGCATACGACTTCAAGGGAGTTGATACAGTCAAAGGTTCGTATTCGTGTGTGTGTGTCTGTATGTGTGCGTGTGTGTGTGTGTGTGTGTGTGTGTTTACGATAATAACTTTATAACATAATTGAACTGTTTTTGCTTCGCTTCAAAAAGATAATGCCGAAGCCATATGTCCTTTCTTGGATCGTATACCTTCCCAACGACACCCGGAATTTTGGCAAGACTTTTTTAAGATTGTCGTCGATTTGAAGTTACAAGATGACACTGGTGACAAAATTACTGTTCCATATACAGCAATGGTTGCTTATGCTAGAAAATCTCCGCAATTATTTGATAATAATAACTGAAGGAGAAAAAAAAAATGTTGCTACGAATGTGAAGATTTCCTAATGTTAGCTCAATTGGTTGTAAACTTATGCTATAGCTTTGTAAGCAAAAAATAATTCCTTAAAATACTTCCGAACTTATTGCACATTTTTGAAAATGTCTTAAGAAATTCCTCCCCATAAACATTTAATAAAATAAATTACTAACAAAATGATTTAATTTATAGTTTATTTCACTATTACGCTGGCATTATTACTATGATTTGTTTCTGCCAAAGGGAAGAATTTTTAAGTTGAATTATTATGTAATACAATGGGCGCTAGCAGCTAAGATTATCAAAAAAGAAGTTTTTTCAAGGAAGACTGGATGGTTAGTCTCGTGATCTGGGCAATGATATGCAAGATGTCCTTAGGTTTAGTCGCGGGAATGCGGATGTTTTAATTGGGAAAAAGTCTGGCCAGTCGCAAGGAATGTGCCTTTCAATCACAAATTTTGCTCGCAATTATAGACTAAGAGGACTAAATTTCGAAAGATTCCTTAATTAATAAACTAGAGTCAGTTTTTAACAAAATATTTGTACATAAAGGAAAACGGAATCATATTCGACTTGAATGAATGTCGTGAAGTCCACTCATTTCGTTTTCATCTTTACTTTTTCCTTAAAGTAGATCAAATGAAAATTCTACCATGCGATGTAAAGATTTTCCATGGCTATGGAAATGATCCATAACATAATAAACGGCAGTGGGAGTTGCTGGCATAATTTATATAGCATTTTATGTCCGTTTATTCCGCTTCACAAATGTGGAAACAGGCATCACATTGAGAACTATGGAGGCATTGCCAAGTTGACTGTTTTAGCTAAACTTTTGAGCGAATTGTTAGTCAGCATTTAACTTAGCATTTAACTTTTGCTATCAAATCTTACGTTTCCCCATTTCAGCATGGCTGTCTGAAAGGAAGATCAACTGTTACGAATCTCTTAGAATTTACTAAGATATTCGTAAAGCGTTAAAGACAAGATCCTTTAAGGCTTTTTCTTAGTGGCTCTCGCACGAATGTCGTACATACTGATCTTAGTAAAGCGTTTGACTTAGTTAGCCATAACTTATTGATCTTCAAACTTCAGGCCTCCGTCTTTCCTTTGTACTTAGGGAAATGGATAGGCTCTTATCTGCATAACAGATCATTCAGGATTCTGTTTAACTTCATCACCTTGGATGAATACGCCGTGGCGTCTGGTGTCCCTCAACACAGCCGCTTAGGACCACTTTGGTTAATCTATACATTAATCATCCCTCCTCGTTGATTAAACCCAGCCATATTTTAATACTCGCTGACTATGTTAAACTTTTTTCTTCCTTGTCCTTGGAACCGCAATCGTATTAGCTTCAAATTGACTTAAACAGTTTAGTCACATGGTGCTCGTTAAATGTTATGAAATTAAATCTAAAAAACAAGCAAAAAGCTTCCTTTGTCAAGGAGGAAGTCATTCAATACTGAGCATTTCATAGATTCATGCAAGTGGGAAAACGTTGATTCGTTCATTTTTAGGGGTTGATTTAGCGGTTCTATTGGACCAAAAATGACGTTTTAATTTGCACATTGATCTCGCTTTAAGTAAAGCTAGATTCGTGCTTGGTTTCTTTAAGAGGTGGTTCAAGGAGCTGAAGGATCCTTACATTACAAAAAGGCTTAGTTAGACCAATACTTGAATACTCTGTTGTGTGGCCTCCTTCCGGTAGGTGTTGTTTAGATTCAATTAAATCAGTTCAAAAGCAATTCTTAGGAATTTCAGTTGGGACCCGATTGTCTCTCTGCCTTCTTGTGCAAATAGGTTGCTTCTACTATCCTTACCATCACTTCAGAACCGTAGCTTTTTCTTCGTATTTCCTTCTTAATTAACTTAAAAAATGGTACTCTCGATTCGCCCACATTGCTTATGGTGAGATAAACTTTAATGTCCATAATCGCTTCTCTAGAATCTTTATCCTCATAACACTTAGTCAATGTCAATATAAGACATGTTTCAACGATCATTTAATTGAAAGCACGATACGATCTTTATACTGGAGAAACTTTTAAAATAAAACATTTGATCATCTATTTGCATAAATTTTTGATCGAAAAACATGTTATGTCGCTTGTTGCCTGCCGCCTTATATGAAGTTATTCAAAGAAAACATAATTTCGATTAAAGGCTAGAAATACATGACATAATAATTATGATGTTTGAAATGCTAATGAAAATGTAATAACGACAACACATAGGCAAGAACGAGACATAAGTCTGTCGATGGCAGTCAAGTAAAATATGTTGAAACATTGCCGAGAAGTGGTGGATGATTTGTTGACTGTTGATAGAATTTGATATTTTTGAAAATTCTAATTGTTTATGAAATTTCACTTTGGCTAACGTCACCGCGGAATTTGAAAATGAGTTTTTAACGCTAAACGTACACACAAAGCATAGGTAATACAATAATTTTTCAAGATGTCTATAGAAAGCACCCAACACGACGACGAACGATGAGAGCAGTATTAGCATTTTGTGAATGGGGTGCTATTTGCACAGAGCAAACTTATTTATTAACCCCTTTAGAGTAAATAAAATTACAAATATACATAGAAATATAAATACAATTCGCTTTTTATTTAAAACATAAAAGCAACAATAATAATAATAATAATAATAACAACAACAACAATAAGAAAAAGAAAAAATCTCTTTTTCTGGCATTTCTCTTAACGGATATCATTTATTATTTTCTCTGGTAGTTGAGTCTAATTTTAGGCATACTCACGCCTAAGAAATCCTATAAGCGCTTAACAGCACGTACGTACGTACAAGACGAATGCGTAACGAAGAATTTCCTTAACTTGAACACCGCAAGATTTCCGTTGAAATCCCGTTTGGTCGTCTGGCAGCAGGGTTAAAACTAATGTTTGTCTTAATCTTTGATTTGTTTTTCAAATGTAAACGACAGGAATTAATTTAGATAAATGATTTTTGAAGAAGGCTTTACGCCACTTGTTTGTTTCTAACAGCAGAAAATCATGCTGCTACTCATCACAACATCAACATCAACATCAACATCAACATCACCATCACCATCACCATCACCATCATCGTCGTCATCGACATTATCAACATCATCATCGTCAGCTTTTGCCGGAATTAAGAAGCGTTTAAGCATAAGCATATATACCATCATAAGATTTCATTAAGCAACTTTCTAGACTCAAAGCGGATGAGGCTTGCTTGCTATGCCATTGGGAATGGGTCTATGCAATGCAAATATACAAATATATCTACATAGATAATATAAATGTTACAAATTGTTTTTGCCTACAAATTACAAACAAACACGACTCGTATTGAAATTTGATTTATTTGTTAATTTGTTTGTAATGGATTTTTACTCCGAGGATTTGCTAACACATTCATTACTCTTACTCTAATATAAAAACGCCGTTTCATTCATTCCTTTTCGAATTTTAAGTATTTAATTGGCTGCATTTCTTCGAAGATGTTTCTCTTATTCTATCTTCTACTGGATCTTGTTGTTTATCAAAGTAAAATAAAAAAAAAAAAATAGCAAAAAATGTTTTCTTTTGCACTTCATTTCATTTGTTAATTTAAATTTAATTTAAATTCAGCTGGTAAGCGAGGAGGCTTTTTTTATAAACACACATTAAAATGTGAAAACATGCCAAGTTGTTCGTATCATTTGTAACATTCAAAATTACAGCAATGCTTCTCTAGTAGTCCTTATGTCTTTAAACAAAGTACTTCTCCTCGAACTAGTAAATCTCACTGCACCTATCCTAAGTAGTCTACTCCCGAAGTCAAGTCTATAAACCGCGTTTGTAATATCCAAAGGCATTGTGGGAACTTTACCCCAAATTTTTGTGATATTTAGAGACGTACACAAGACGTTCGTCATACAGAGGAACATAACTAAACCGTTTTAGAATCTTAGGCTGATTAGGTAACGTATCACGCAATTAGTTCGTAGGATGAGTGTTCCGCATCATGCCACCCGGAAGGATCAACCTTCTAGCGAAATATGTTGAATTTCCGTAATATTCCGACGATTAGTTTACAAGTTACAGTTATTTGGGTGAAGCCACACAAGAAACTCAGACTTTCTCCATTATTTTACAAAAACACAAATAGCATTATGTGGATCCTTCAGTAACAGCGACATCTATATGTCATCCTACGAAATTACTGAGTGATGTGTTATGTACGCACGCATCATGTTATATATATACATGTATGTGTACTTA